>PISX010013818.1:0-55271 GCA_004024625.1 Mellivora capensis | reverse complement strand
CGGAAAACAGTCGTCCTGGTCTGCCGTGTCCGACGCAGGGCCTGGGACTGTCCTTACGAATGAGGACGTGGGGGTGTGAGGGAAGGAAGGGGCTGGGAAGAGGCTAAATCCGCTTTACCTTGAGGGAGGGGGCCCGGGAGGAAGAGTTGCTCCCCCTTTCAACAGCCTTGGATGTCCGACCTCAAGAGGAACGAATTCTAAATAAGAAGATCCCACCCCCCAGTTCCCACACGCACACGAGGAACAGGAGACATGGACGTGGAAGGCGAGGGGTCTTGGGTTCCAGACCCACCTTCCCCCCACCCTGGACTTTAGAGAATCGTTGGCAAAGCAGTTCAGTCCCCTGAGGCATTTCTAGATTGAAGGAGTGTGGTTTGATGTTGAGGGAGGTGGGGAGTGGTTGGTTGTGGGGAGGTCGATGCGAAACAGACATGCCACGCAGGTAGGTGTCAGCACCTGGGGTGCTCTGTGAGCAGCCGACAGACACCCAGACCCCCCTTGCCTGCTGGCTCATCTCCAGGCATGGCGTGTTCTGTTCGCAGGCTTGATCCTGATGGAAGATGTGAAAGTGAAAACATTAAAGTTTTTGATGGAAACTCTACCAAGGGCTTTCTGCTGGGGCAAGTCTGCAGTAAACATGACTACGTTCCTGTTTTTGAATCGTCATCCAATACATTAACGATTCAGATCCTCACTGACTCTGTAAGAATTCAAAGAAGCGTCTTCATCTTCTACTACTACTTCTCTGTTGGCAGCTGTGAGTTTTCAATTATGCAACCTATGCACCAGCCACCTGCGAGCGTAGAAAGTTACACATGCTCCTCCATGGGTTGTTACAACCTCGAGTCCGAGTTCTCCGTTTGTGAGAGCAGAGGTTTTCTAACTCGCGTGCGTGAGAATCACCCGGAGAGCTTGTGAAATCAGATCCCTGCTCCCCCCTCCCACCCCCGGGACTCTGCTTCACTGGTTCTGGGATGGAGCCCATGCCTTTGCCTTTCTAACTAGCTCCCGGTGAGGCAGATGGAAGGCGCTGATCAGATGGCTGCACGCTGGGATGCACTGTGTGACAGCCCAAAGCAGACTCTCCAAGTTCGGCCTGTTTCAGAATAACCCTGAGATCCCTTGAAACCCCCATTCAGGGACCGCTCCTCCCTCTCTGGTCTGGCTCAGAAGATCTGCGTTGGGGCTCGAGAACCTTCACCTTTGACAAGGTCCCCGCATAGCTCTGACAAAGATTAGGAACCAAACAGATGAGAAATGCTGACCTAACTCGTCAGGCAATCAGATGTTACCGTGGTTCTGCGTTCCCAGCACCCAGATTCCACCACAACGCAAAGCAGAATGCTAAGAAATTCTGCAAGTGGGTTCGTGAGCAAAGCTCCACCCTGGTTTGCCTCCTGAGGCCCGGAGCTGATCGTGTCACTCTCCTCTTAAACCACGCCTGTGTCGGGAGTGGAGCAGTCGCAGTCTTCCAGAGCCAGACCCAGGCCCCCTTTCCAGGCTTTACCTCTGGCCACTACCTGACGTGCCTCCTATGCTTTAGCTGACCTAGACTGTTATACGTCCCCGAAAAGAGAGCCTTCGGTATGGCCTTTCTCTTGTCCAGCTGCTTGCTTCCCAATTGGGGGAGGGAGGGACCTCGTGTCGGCTACATCTGAGCTGACTTGGAAAGACAGTGTAGGGTAGGGAGAGGTGAGGACCACGGAAGGAGGACTCCTGTCTGCTGGAACCGACAGTCCGAGGAGCAGCGGGAAGAAAGGACAGGCTGGCATAGCAGGTCACGTGGAGTGTTGATGAGGCTGGAAAGTGGGGCTGGGGCCAAGTGAGGAAGAGCCTCCAATGACAGTCCTGAGAGCGTGATGTCATTTTCTGTGGCTTAGTCCATGCCATGGAGGGTCTCTAAAGCTGGGACAGATCTTACAGTGTCCCTTTTCTCTGGAGCAGTGGTCAGAAAATCCAGTGATAAGGAAGGATGAAAATTTCCCAATTCGAAAGAGGACAATGGAGTAAAATTTGGGTGGCGTAGGGAATTGCTTATTCAGCTCAGTGCACAGCAGGGAAACTAAATGAAGTCTCTCTTGATTTACATTCTCGGTTGCCCTCACATCCCTTTCAGCTGTTCCAGACTGTGGTGGTTACTTGGACTCCTTGGAAGGCTCCTTTACCAGCCCCAATTACCCGAACCCGCATCCTGAGCTGGCTTACTGCGTGTGGCACATACAAGTGGAGAAAGGTTACAAGATAAAACTAAACTTCAGAGACATTTTGTAAGTACTGGGGCCCATTTCTGCTGTTGGCGAAATGCAGAGAGCCCACCTGGCAAAGGGGGAACCTGGGGAAGAGAAATTATGGGAGCCCCCTCATAAATGGGCACTTTTCGTAGCATTGGTGTATAGAGAAAACAGCGATGCCAGTGCAGTGAACTAGGTTGTGTATTTTTTTTTTTTTAAATTTTAAAAGATTTTATTTATTTATTTGAGAGAGAGAGAATGAGAGAGAGAGCATGAAAAAGGGGAGGGTCAGAGGGAGAAGCAGACCCCCTGCCAAGCAGGAAGCCCGATTCGGGACTTGATCCTGGGACTCCAGGATCATGACCTGAGCCGAAGGCCAGTTGGTTAACCAGCTGAGCCACCCAGGCGCCCTGGTTGTCTATTTTGCTGAAGATTCTGAAGTCACATCAGGGACGGGCGAAGCCCTAGCTTTGTCCTGAACCTGAGCTACCATCACAAGGAAAACTCTTTAATCACTTGACTGTGATGCTGAGAATTGAATTGGGTTGGAAAGCTTTTTCACCAGAGGCCCTACTTCTCTAGCTTAGAAGTGGATGAACACTGCAGATTTGATTTCATTGCTGTCTATGATGGTCCCTCCACCACCTCTGGCCTGATTGGACAAGTGTGTGGCCACGCGAGGCCCACCTTCAAATCCTCGTCAGACTCATTGACTGTGGTGCTATCAACAGATTACGCCAACTCCTACCGGGGCTTCTCTGCTTCCTACACTTCCATTTATGCAGAAAATATCAACACTAGTAAGTCACGTTCCTTAGCTATTTGGAGCTCTCTGAAGATTGTGTCCCTAGAAACTGCTCCTTAATTCTTAGCCTACCTGTGGCTATCCCTATTTGCAAGCCTGTCGTAGATCCTTTGGAATATATACTCATAATCTGAACCTTGAGAAGTACGTTGCTTAGTACGAGAGGAAATGAATGGTTTTATTAACTTCAAAAAGATTTCTGTAAAAAATATGGGCTGTTTTCTGCAATGCCTTCCCTAAAGGCACAACCAAAAATAATAGATTTACAGAATCAAATTGCAGACAAGGTTACAGTGAACCTTGTAGAAGGCGGACGAACTGCTCTGCTGGCTCAGGCTTCCGACTACGGTTTAAAGCAAAAAGGGGTTTGAGTTTTTATATTGTCTTCTGTACATACAGCTTTTCAAGATCCAAAGTTCTAGCGGCCATAAACATAATCGTCCTCCTTTTTTTTCTGAACAGCGTCTTTAACTTGCTCCTCTGACAAGATGAGAGCTGTCATAAGTAAATCCTACCTGACGTCATTGAAATACAGTGAGAATAACTTACACCTGAATGACCCAACTTGCAGACCGAAAATCTCAAACGTGGTGGAATTTTCTATCCCTCTTGATGGATGTGGTACAATCAAAAAGGTAAAGTGAGGCACTGAGCTGGGTTTTGTCAAATGCCAGTGGTGTGTTGGGTGATGCCGGCAATGCAGGGCTTGCTGGGGGCCCTAAAGAACACGTCCCAAAGCTTTAGGGCTCAACCCATATGGCGAGCCTGTGGGAACATTTGCATGCACTCACTCATTTAAACATGACTGCCAAGTTGCCACATGTATTCTCAGGGTAACTAGAGGTGGTTCTCTTTCCCGAAAGGTGAAGAACTCAGAGAACTCGTGGAAGAACGTCTGGACACCTGGATGCCGCAGGTGTCACAGCCCAGCAGCAGTACTTGTGTGGAAACTGATTAGAGCTCACGTTTAGCAAAGATCTAGCTGGATTGTTATGATCTCCTTCTTTCCCCTGTAAAGGGAGAAGGTATACACATGAGTCTTGTTTGAGAGACGTAGGACATAAGTTTGTGGTTTGTTTTGCATTTTCTAGAACTTTAAGATCTCAAACATTTGCAACCTGTAGGTCCCTTTAGGCTGTATACCCTAAACTTTCCACTCATGTCATTAGACAACAACCTTGTGGAGAAGAATGGCAACTACTCCAGAGAATGGATAAGAATAGAAGTAAATCATCATTTTCTGCTCTGAATGAACAGCTGGGCCCTTATCTGTACACCCCGAGGGAAGGCATCCTGGGGAAACCTATTGCAAGACTTCTGTCTGCACACACTTGGGAAACCGGCCAGGGAGCCACCCTAATACAAAGCTACTTATGGAAGAAGCCCTTGCATTACAGGGTCTCAAGTCTTTCTAGGGCTGGAAGTTGGTGTTCAGAATTGCTTTTAACATAACTGAAAAAAGTTCTAATTCTGTCTTCAGGTCTTTCTAAGCCAAGCTCTATCTCTCATCTCACACCTTTTCTTCTTACCCAGAATGTTTCTTAAATAAAGCACTTCGGAGCCTTAGAGTACCCTGATGTGAAAGCTGCTATCTTGTGATTTAAGGAAATCGTGGCTCTGTCTGCAGATGTTTTTCGTATCTGGGCTCTAAACGATTACTGGACTTGACGTACAACATTTGAATTCCATGTCCCTCTACAGGTGGAAGATCATTTGGTCACTTACACCAATATGATCACTTTCATTCCGTCCCCCACGTCGGAAGTGATCACCCGTCAGAAACATCTCCAGATTATTCTTAAGTGTGAAATGGAATCGAATTCTACCGTGGAGATGATGTATGTAACGGAAGATGATGTAATACAAAATCAAAGCGCCCTGGGCAAATACAACACAAGCATGACTCTTTTTGAATCCAATTCATTTGAAAAGCCTATACTGGAGTCACCATATTATGTGGATTTGAATGAAACTCTTTTTGTGCAAGTCAGTCTGCGCACCTCCGATCCAAATTTGGTGGTATTTCTGGATACCTGCATTGCCTCTCCCATGCCTGACTTTGCATCTCCAACCTATGACCTGATCAGGAGTGGGTACGTACTGCTGGGTGACATGCTTTTCTGAGGATTAACAGTGATTTGAATGAGGTAGTGTTTGTGCATGGATCCACGATTCATCTATGCATACTGTATAATTTTTTTCTAGTACTGCTACCATGGAATTTAGTAAATGTAATCATTTTATGAAATATAGTTACTGTGCATTAATTACAGATAACTTAATTTGGAGCATTTCTACAACCACAGCCCATATCCCCTAGAATTTTAATTCTATTTCCAAAATATTTGCTAGTAGAAACAAATATATTTTTTGTCAAGAAGGATTTATGTTTTCATTTTTGCTTTTTGCCCCCACATTTTGGTTATTTTCAACAAAATCCCAGAAGAGTATTTCACTTGTTCCAACTGCAGAACAGAAGTGTAATGAAATTTATAAAGTATCTGTGGCATTTCTTCCTTAAAAATAAAACAAAACAAAATAGTGAAGGGGTGCTGGCTGTTGCAATCGGCAGAGCTTATGACTCTTAATCTCAAGGTTATGAATCTAAGCCCCACATCGGGTGTGGAGCCTACTTCCAAAAAAAAAAAAAAAACAAAACCAACTTAAGAAACTTTTTTTTTTAAAGGAAAGTTTTCCTTTTTTTTTCTATAAGCTGATGGACTTAAAGTACATCAACCATATTGACATCTTCATAGCAAGTGTCTAAGGTAAGGTGTTGGAGCTGTAATATATCTGAATTGATTTTCTAACTAACTCACGTGGACTAGAAATCTTATTGCTGGAGGGAATTTTATTTTACTCAGGAATCAGATCCATAGCCTTAGCTCACTATAGTCTGAGCTAAAGACATTGCCTTTCTTTTTTTTTTACTATTTTTTTCTCTCCAAATTTTTATTTAAATTCTAGTTAGTTATAGTACATAGTGTAATATTATCAGGAGTAGAATTTAACAATTCATCACTTAACATACAGTGCACCTGATCTTGTCTGATCTCAGAAGCTAAGCAGGGTCAGGCCTGGTTTGTACTTGGATGGAAGACATTGTCTTTCTGGAGAAATTTTTGACCCACAGATCAGACAGTTCAAAGAAAACTTTGTACAACATCTCTTTTCAATGCTGAAAAGACTGAACTGGAAATTTTCTAAATGTGCGGTAAATTCTGTTCTAGATGTATTCAAGATGACACTTGTATGATGTATCCGTCATCTGGACACTACGGAAGATTCCAATTTAATGCCTTTAAATTCTTGAGAAGCCTGGGCTCCGTATATCTACAGTGTAAGATTTTGATATGTGACAGTGGTGACCATCAGTCTCGCTGCAACCAAGGCTGTGTCTCTAGAAGGAAAAGAGACATTTCTTCGTACAAATGGAAGACTGATTCTGTCATAGGACCTATTCGTCTGAAAAGGGATCGAAGTGCAAGTGGAAATCCAGGTAAGAAAAAAGCTATTTCATGAACTAAGAATACCTCATGGTTCATAAAATTCTGCTCAAATGTATTCCTTCTCAGGCCCATATAGTTTAGAGAGTTTATAGTATTTGTAGGAAAGCCCGTAATCACGTAAGCACACAAGATTAATTTTTCTTTCTGTTAGTTGATAAAATAAGCCATGTACATTTTAAGCATATGATGCACTGATAATTCACCATTATTCCCATGGCTTCTCAGTATAAATTAATGTCCTAATTTCTAAAAACAACAGTTTCTCTTAGCTTTCTGACTTCTTATTATAGCCACACCATGGCAGATAACAGAATCAAAAGCAATGTATTTTAATTCCTAAATGAGTCGAATCAGATGAACCAGCATCTCACACAAATCACCTTTTTGGGAAAAAAGATTTTTTTCTAAAACAGAGAAAAATACCCTATTTTCAACACAGCCCAGCTTCTTTTTAAAGGTTGGGAACATGAGCCCTGCCAGATCACAGAACAGTGAATGCCCAAGGACAAGCCATGGCTAAATGGCTTCGATAGACCATAATTACATGAAAAGTGTTTATGAGAATTTATTTCATATGAAAATGATCCTGGCATAAGATAATCTTATGACCTCTGTCTTTATTATTATTTGAATGGATTGGAAAGGAGTACAATTCTAGTTTGTAGCAAAATATTTCTATGACAAAAACAAAAGAGAACAAAAATTAAATCCAGTAATTTTATAAACATAGTCACTAAAAAGAAAATGCATCAATGGATATTAGGCTAGATTAGTTGA
Organism: Mellivora capensis; assembly: GCA_004024625.1. Classification (NCBI taxonomy): domain Eukaryota; kingdom Metazoa; phylum Chordata; class Mammalia; order Carnivora; family Mustelidae; genus Mellivora; species Mellivora capensis. The sequence goes on along the minus strand of PISX010013818.1, from coordinate 47,949 downwards.
AAATTTGTGAATGAGTTATAGAAATATCTTGCACATTAGAAGAGTACCCTTTTCCTGTTTGAAGAGAAGAAATTAGTTGTGTCTCCATTGATCAAATATATTTTGAGGACTTTGGGAGATAGTGACCATCAGTAGATGGACCCGTACTTCTGTTTAATTTTGATGCTTGAATTCCACAAGTTTCTCACCTTATGTCAGGGCAACAAAGTAGCTATTTAAACAAACAAATGTAAACACATCTTGTCTTTTATATGAAACAGAAACATACATTAATTGAAAGTGTTGCTAGCAGTTTCTGTAGGCTGTTTTGGCATTATGTATCATACGGTCCTTCACTGATGCCTAAGACTCGGAGGCTATGGAGAGATACCCATTCGCAAAGATTTTGTAATGCCAAGTAATACTTTTCTTTAAATGATTTTTATCTGGTTTCCACTTAACAGGATTTCAGGACCAAATACACAGAGAAGAAACTCAGAGTCAATCTTTTGACAGTCTGCATCTGTTTTCATTCATGGTCCTTGCTCTGAATGTTGTGATGGTGGCTGTGATCGTAGCAAGGCATTTTGTGAATCAGAGAACAGACTATAAATACGAGAAGCTTCAGAATATTAACTGACTGGTTCAGCCTTCAGTGAGACCCATTTTTTCCAAATGCCAAAGGAAATGCCCCATGGCTACGCATTATGAATAAATTGGAGAGAGCTGCATAAAAATGACACAGTTCCTGCTGTCACTGTGGTCAGAGCTTACTGCCTTGCAGGGGTGATTGAATGAACAAACATTATGTCCACGCCAAGAACGAAAGCTACCAAAATACCAGATGAATTAGAAAGTCCTTTTTCAGGAGCATGAAACAGTCTCCATCAATATTAGGAGAAAAGAAGAGGGTTGTTTTTACTTAAATCTTCGGCATTAGATGTATTTGTTTCCTAGATGCAAATATACTACCTTTTGAAACGTACGCGAGGGTTATAGTTTCTGAAACTGAGTATGACAGAGAGAACTGACATCTTGTTTATTCACATGCCTCACTCTAATTCAGAGCCTCGGCATTTTACAACTTAAACACATCTCAGAGAAGGGCTCTGGAAAGAAAAAAGCTATTTCATGATCTAAGAACAGGAAAGCAGAACCTGACTATAAAAGGAGAGCCTTCTGCGTGGTTTCTAGGTTAATGAATGAAAACAATTCTCCTCCCATTTGCCACCAAACACCAGAGCCAAATGTAACCCTAAAAGGAGAAGTCCGTTCTGGCTGACGCTTTCCTATCCACAGTATCGAAGGCTCCGTGTGCACGAACTTACCCACACCACACATGTTGAATTCTTTGTCCTACCCACCATCCAACACCACCACGTTTTCAGGTTCTGATATACATCCAAAGAGGCAACCACATTTCTGAACACCCAGGGACACTCTTTGACTCCCAGACACTTGGATTTGATACCACGCATGCCCAGGGAGCGCACCACAAGCCAGACAGCATCTCTACCCTTCTCGCACAGGTTGTTAGGGGCCGCTGGGTTTCCACCTCCAAATGAAAACAGATCTTCCCCATTTTCTTTTTAGTATTTCCACATGGATCTTCCAAGCCCTTGCCCCAAGTGGCCATGTGGTCCAGTCTCCTCTGCGTCCATCTGTATGACTAAAAGGGAGCTACTGCAAAGTTCTTTTCCAACCTAATGCGAAAGCACTTAAGAACGTCTTGAGAACAGGCAAGTGAGATTCAGTCAAGGCAGTGCGGTCCCGGGCCCAGCGCCATCTTTCTGTCAGGAACTGGCCGGGCACAGCAGTGTGATACCAAGAAGACCATCCCATAGTGTGACTCGGGAGACGGTGTAAAACTGTATCACCATGAGTCACAAACCCTTTGCAGTGGACCTACTGAGCTATACCAGCGCATCAGAGATAGAAAATAATACACAGCAGAAAGTGTTTTTCTTCAGGAGAAATGGCGGTAAAGTAAGTAAATCCAGATCTGAAGTGGGTGGCCTGGGTTGTAGTTCTTCCCCTTACCTGGTGGGTTACCTTGGCCAGGTCACCCTCAGCCTTGAGTTTCACAATTTAAAACAAGGAAGGTAGCAGCTGCCCCCCCCCCCCACCAGCTTGTTGTGCTTGAGAGGGTTGAATGAGGAGATGAGCTGTGCTCAGGGGCTGCCTCTGTACCACTTGCTGCTGGTGACGAGTCCCCCCGGGCAGCCCCCAAGTCCTGTTTCTGAATTTGCTTCCTTGGACCACACCTGGTACTGACCGTCTTGGGCTGGGTCCCGGGAGACAACCTCTGGTGGAGAGGTTTGTGTGCCGAAGGGTTCTTGGGGCATGGGCCTAGCCTCAAGCCTGGTCAGGGGAAGGGAAGCAGGCCTGGCAGGGGGCTGGTGAGTGGCGATGCAGGGGCAACAAAAAGCCTGGCCAATGCCCTGCATCCTGGGCTCAGGTGTCCTGTCAGAGACGTCCCCACACTGGGGCTCAGTACCCCCGCCACATGATGCACCTCTATCCACCGGCCATTGGTTGAAGGCTGCGAACGTGGCCAAGGCAGCTGCTTTGAGCTGAGGGAATCCCCCCAGAGTCTTGGGGCTGAGAGCCATCAGCCACCCACACTCCCGGCCTGAACAATGGTTACACCGGAGGGAGATACGGCTGTCACACCAGAGCGGCCACCACGCTCACTTCCTAGAGGAGCAGGATTTTCAGAACGTCCCACAGCATTCCACTCTGATTCTATGCTGTATTCAAGAGACGTGCTTTTTTTTTTTTTTAAAGATTTTATTTAGTGATTTGAGAGAGAGAGCATGAGGGAGAGCAGACGGAGAGGGACAAGCAGACTCCCCGTGGAGCAGGGAGCCTGATGTGGGGCCCGATCCCAGGACCCTGAGATCATGACCTGAGCTGAAGGCAGATGGTTAACAGACTGAGCCACCCAGGTGCCCCCAAGAGATATGTTTAACAGAGCATTTCAGCAAGGCTAAAAGCAAAACGGGCGATGGGATACCAGCATGTGCGGACAAGATGGGAGGGTCTCCTCATTTCTACAGGGCAGGGCGGAAGCCAGGCTACCTTCATGGCCTCTGCTGCCCTCCCCCCAGGAAGGTGGCATTGTCTTGTTACCTCTGGGTGGGGGGTAGAGGTCCTGGCTCTCTACAAGGTCCCCTCTGATACCACCCCAGAGAAGTCTCAGAGGGGTGGTCTTCCTGCCTGGTGGGGTTGGAAGCCCACTCTCCCCACCTGGTCTCCACTTGACATGGTGTTGGGGAGGCCCCGGTTACTGCGCAGAGATGATAGTACCTTGGGAGGGGAGGGAAGGTGGAAGGGATCCTGGGGGCAGGAGGAAGTCTAGGCTCCCCACTTCACCTTTGTTGGCTGGGCTGAGGTAGGGCCACAGTTTTACCCATGGCTCACGATCTTGCCTGGGTACCCCTTCACCAGTCCTTTGGTTAGAGAGAGCAGGCTTCTCTTGAGGCTTTTTTCTGGGTTGCAGGTTTCTCCCTGTTGAGTGCTTTTTGATCCACAAAGCGTGGACTGCTCAGCAGTGACCATGGCCTTCACACTTCAGCGTTCTCAGAATCCACTGGAATGCTGTTGGAAAGGGCAGCTTCCTGGCTCCTGCCTGCTGAACCACAGCTGGAGAAGCTCACCTGGAGTTCACTGGACACTTATTTATTTATTCTTAAAAGGTCAGTTCTTTCATTCTCAACTTTTCACAAGAGGCATTTGTTAAAAGCCATAAGATGCTAACTTTGGAAGCTGTTGGCTTCCCACTTCCTCAACGCATATGGGATAGATGCAGTTAATGGGCAGGTATGCTTTGGAAAGGAGAAGTTCTAGCAGCTCAGAGCCCCTTGGAAAACCCCTTAATTCATCTGGGGCGCTCATGTGAAATAGACACCCGATGCTCAGATCACGTGACTGAAGATGAAGGTGCTCGGTGACGAGTGATTCCCTTTTGACTTAAAGATGCTGCCTTCACCAGACTGACCAGCAACTACATCTCATCAACTTCTACCAGGTAGAAGTAGGGAACGCCATCAAGATACCATCAGTATTCTATTTATCAATACGGCTACCGATAAAGGGCACGTCTGGCATGGGACTGAGATGTTCCCTCTAGAGGCAATGCCCACCCTCGGGTCACATGTCAGATTTTCATCAGGACTTCAGGGTTAGCTCCCAGTCTCTCCCAAACTCTGCTCTCCCCTCTGGGACCCTTGACCATACTGTATTCTCATCATACATGCTATTGACTGGCAGGGATGGGAACAATTTCTTGGACTTGAGGACTCATTTTAAATGTTGCTATTGATAACTTCTTGACAAGCAAAAAACAAAACTAAACTATGTCCAAGACTCACCCTTTCTTTACTTTCTTCCCCTCCCTCCCTCTCTTCCTTTTTTTTCTCCCTCCCTCCCTCCCTTTTCCTTCCTTCCTTCCTTCCTTCCTTCCTTCCTTCCTTCCTTCCTTCCTTCTTTCCTTCCTTCCTCCTTTATTCTTTCTTTCTTTCTTTCTTTCAAGAGAATCTTAAGCAGGCTCCATGCCCAGCACAGGGGACTTACATGACCCTGAGATGATTGACCTGAGCCGAAATCAAGAGTTGGGTACTTAACCATCTGAGCCACCCAGGTACCCCAAGACAGTTTCTTTAAAGACAGCTTTGAGAGAACTGAGCATAGCCCAGACCTCTTTCTGTTAAGATACACAGAGAACTTGGGGCGCCTGGGTGGCTCAGTGGGTTAAGCCTCTGCCTTCGCCTCAGGTCATGATCCCAGGGTCCTGGGATCATGACCTGAGCCGAAAGCAGAGGCTTTAACCCACTGAGCCACCCAGGTACCCCTAAATAAATAAAATCTTTAAAAAAAAAGATACACAGAGAACTTGGGTAAAGTGGGTGCTGCCTGCTTTTTCTGTGAGGGTGTGGGATATGCAAACCTTCCTTTCTGTGTTCCTCAGGTTTCCTGTGTCCTCAGGTTTCCCATAAAGCCTTGAGGATCTGGGACACAGACTGAGTGTGTGATAAAAGCAGTCACAGTGGTTCATGTGATTGTGTCTCCAACTCTCATTTGCGGTTGATGTCAAAGCTGTCACCCAAACCCAGCAAAGCCGAGGCACGGTGCGTTCCCTTTGGAACAGGCAAGAAGAGCTTGTTTTGAGTAGGTGACAACGAATAAACGAGCAAATGACATGTTCAATTCAACTAACCAGTTATTAGGGTTTAAAAAAAAAAAGAGCAGTGACTTCCCAACACTTAAGTTTATTTTTCATAAGACTCTTAGCAAGATCTGAAAAGAAATTCTCACACCACCCGAGGGACAGAAAAAAAAAAAAAAGATCCATCTACTAGCATCTGAACATTAAGGACTCAATTTAACAAAATCTTTAAATTGACAATTTGGTATATAGAGAGAACTCTGTTCTTTAAACATGTGCAGTTCTTGGTAGTGAAGAATTAGAAAATGCAGCATCTCTAGCCTGCAAACAGAGTGACAGCCTTACAAGTTTAACAATCAGAGAAGGTTTATCAAATCAAAACTCAGAGAGAACCTCCTTAGCTGTTTTTACCTGTGGCTCCATGGGCAGCTTCTGGTTTGTCAAACTTATCACTTTATTCAGGGAAATAGGCTTTTCTTTCTAATAACAGATTTGTGCGAAAAGTGGAGAAATCACACAAGGGTCTTACTCTGACCAGTCCCTCTGTGGATTTCCAGTGGCCCCACCACGTGGAAATGCTCAGCCTGCTCTTCTGGGGTTACCACGCGGCCTGCATCCCTCTTGCTCCGTTCTACGCAGCCCCGGGAGCAGCGGGAGGAGTGGTCCCCCGCTTTGCACACAGCGACCTCACACTGCAGGTAGACCACGTCATAGTTGCTCAGGAAGTTGAAGGCGTTGAACTTGAACTGGGCCGTGTTCTTCTGTTGGGAGTGCAGGTTGGTATAAGTATTATCTTTGACGCACCTGATGGGAGGAACCCGGCCACAAGGGTTAATTTTAAGTGTGATGGGAGTTCACCCTGACTCCAGTAATCAGACCAATGAATTCCAAACAGAGTTCTTCCCACCACCCACTCTTTCTTTCGTAAAGATACTTAAAATACTACCATGAATAGAAAAACCACCATTCCTGAGCAGAAGTAGAAGCTAACAGTAAAATAAACATAATAAAAAACAACATAACTAACTTCTAACTAGAACTCTTGCCTTCCGAAGGCCTATTCTATTCTATTTTGCCCAAAGGGCATATTAAAAGTAGTGGTGATATTATTTGAAGGTGAAACTTAGATTATTTTAAAATGTGTTTGTCAGGGCGCCTGGGTGGCTCAGTCTGTTAAGCCTCTGCCTTCGACTCAGGTTATGATCCTGGAGTCCTGGGATCGAGCCCCGTATCGGGCTCTCTGCTCAGCAGGGAGCCTGCTTCCTCCTCTCTCTCTGCCTGCCTCTCTGCCTACTTGTGATCTCTCTCTCTGCCAAATAAATAAGTAAAATCTTTTTTAAAAATGTGTTTTGTCAACCCTAACACAACTATGGAAAAAGTTCAGTAAGAAGCATAAATGATACATCAAGAAAGGAGATAAAACGGAATAATATAAAATTCTCCATTAAAACCAGAGAAGGCAACAAAAGGAGAGAGGGGATAGAAACAAAGAACAAATGCAACAAGTAGAAAACAGTTACCAAGATGGCAGATTTTCATCCAACTCTATCAATAATCACTTTATTTAAAAAAATTATTTATCTATTTGAGAGGGAGAGAGAGAGAATGAGAGAGTGAGCTGGGGGAAATGGGAGAGGGAGAATCTTAAGCAGGCTCCATGCCCAGTGTGGAGCCCTATGTGAGACTCAGTCTTATGGCCCTGAGATCATGACCTGAGCTGAAATCAAGAGTTGGATGCTTAACCCACCGAGCCACCAGATGCCCCTCAATAATCACTTTAAGTGTGATTATTAAATATGCCAATTTAAAGATACAGATTGCCAGAGCAGATAAAATGAAAACAAAAACAAGAAAACCCAATATCCAACTACTGTTATCTACAAGACACCCACTTTAAATATAAAGACCTAGAAAAGGGATGGAGAAAGATTTACCATGCTAATACTAATCAAAAGAGAGCTGGAGTAGCTACATTAATTTGAGACAAAACAGAGTTCAGAGCCAGGACAATTATCAGGAATGAAGAGGGCTATTGCATAACAATAAAGGGGTCAGCCCTCTCAAAAGACTTTTTGGGAAAACTGGACAGCTATACACAGAAGCATGAAACTCTACCATTCTCTTATACCACACACAAAGATAAACTCAAAATGGATGAAAGACCTCAATGTGAGACAGGAATCCATCTAAATCCTGGAGGAGAACATAGGCAGTGACCTCTTTGCAATCAGCCACAGCAACTTCTTTCAAGACATGTCTCCAAAGACAAGAAAACAAAAGCGAAATGAACTTTTGGTGCTTTACCAAGATAAAAAGCTTCTGCACAGCAAAGGAAACAGTCAACAAAACAAAGAGGCAGCCCATGGAATGGGAGAAGATATTTGCAAATGACAGTACAGATAAAGGGCTGATATCCAAGATCTAAAAAGAACTTCTCAAACTCAACACCCAAAAAACAAATAATAAAGTCAGAAAATGGTCAGAAGACATGAACAGACGCTTCTCAAAAGAGGACATACAAATGGCTAACAGACATGGGAAATTCAAATCAAAACCACATTGAGATACTACCTTACACCAGTTAGAATGGCAAAAATTGACAAGGCAGGAAACAACAAATGTTGGAGAGGATGTGGAGAAAGGGGAACTCTCTTACACTGTTGGTGAGAATGCAAGTTGGTACAGCCACTTTGGAAAACAGTGTGGAGATTCCTTAAAAGATTCAAAATAGAGCTACCCCATGACCCTGCAATTGCACTACTTGGGTATTTACCCCAAAGATACAGATGTAGTGAAAAGAAGGGGCACATGTAGCAGCAATGTCCACAATAGCCAAACTGTGGAAGGAGCTGAGATGCCCTTCAACAGACAAGTGGATAAAGAAAATATGGTCCATATACACAATGGAATATTATTCAGCCATCAGAAAAGATGAATACCCAATTTTTGCATCAACATAGATGGGATTGGAGGAGATTATGCTGAGTGAAATAAGTCAAACAGAGGAAGTCAATTTTATGGTTTCACTTGTTTGTGGAACATAAGGAATAAATAGCATGGAGGACATTTGGAGAAGGAAGGGGAAAATGAAGGAGGGGAATCTGAGGGGGAGACGAATCATGAAAGACTATGGACTCTGGGAAACAAAATGAGGGTTTTGGGGGGGGTGTTGGGGGATGGGTTAGCCCGGTGATGGGTATTGGAGAGCACAGACTGCAAGGAGCACTGGGTGTTAGATGCAAACATTGAATCGTGGAACACTACATCAAAAGCTAATGATGTACCGTGTGGGGACTAACATTAAAAAAAAAAACACGAAAAGATATAATAATCCTTAATGTATTCACATGTAACAACAGAGTGTCAAAATGTCTGAGACAAAAAGTAAGGGAACTGCAAAGAGAAATCTACAAGCCCACTGTGATGGCTGGAGGCTCCGCACCCCTCTGTCTATAACTGACACATCCAGCAGAAAATCAGGAAGGATACTGATGATCAGAAAAGGACCACTGATGAGCTAGACTAATTGACAGCTGTAGAACACTCCATCCAGCCACAGCAGAATACAATCCTTCTCAAGCCCATGTGGAACATTCACCGGGACAGACACCTTCTGGACCACACAGCACACCTTAGCAAATTCACAGAAAAAAAGTCACACCAAAGACATAGTGTGATCACAGTGGAGTTGAATTAGAACTCAGTAACAGAAAGGTTGTTGGAAAATTCTTATTTGGAAATGAAACAACCCACTTCTAACTGATCCAGAGGTAAAAGAAAAAGTCTTAAGAAAAATTTACAAGCTATTTCGAGCTGAGCGATACTGAATATACAATTTACGAAAATCAAATAAATCAAATGCACGAATTGGAAAAGAAGAAAGATCTAAAATCAATAATCTAAGACTCTACCGGAGGAAATTAGACAAAAAAAAAAGAGTAATTTGAACCTAAAGCAGACAGAAGAATACAGTGTTAGTTGTTATATTCTGGCACCAAACTGTGCCTCCCTCCTTGATCTCTCTGTAAGGAGAATTGAAAGGAAAGAGCTTCCTCGTTCAGAGACCCCGTGCACTTTAACGCCTCATCTGTGCACGTCTCGTGCTCATGCCTCCTCCACACCACGCCGTCTTGCCCCACCCCTGGCTTTTGGAAACAGGCACCACGATGATGCATCTCCCCACTTCAAAGCTACCACCGGTAAGTGATGCACTTTAGTCCTTTAGTACTGGTCGCCAATTGCCCATCCATAATGAGGGTTTTGCTCCTGTGCGAGGGCAAAGGAGCTACAGAGGCAAACGACCTCCCCAAGTCCTCATTTGGTGAATCCTTTGTTTGACTAAAGGAGCCAGAATAAATCTCATCACTCTAAGAGTTTAGGCTGAGAAAACCCGCCAACCCGTCAAGGTCGGCCAGATGCCCTGCGAGCCTGAACCACCAGCGGCCGGCGAGCTAAGAAAGTCATAGAACACAAAGGGAAGGGAGGCATGGGCAAGAAAGGCTGGGACAGGACCCCAGGGTCGCAGACAACAAGGGCTCAGCTGAGAAGCCACAGGTCCCCCAAAGGAATAGCCACGTGAAGATCGGTCAGTCGTAGGGGGCTTTCCGTTCTCCTTACCCTCGCCGGATCAAATCGTACTTGACGGTTGTAAAATCATGGGGATCTGGAGAAGCCACGCAGGTGTCCACGAAGAGCCTCAGGGTGGGGTTGGGGCTACGGAGTGTGGCCTGCAGGAAGACCGCTTTCTTCGGGCTGGCGCGGTGTGGGCCCCTGTTCCTCATGCGCTGGGACGTGGGCAGCTCAAGGAAGGATATGGACACGTCATAGCCAGCATTCTCCCCGGGGACATCAGCCCCAGGAGGGACTTCAGCTGCAGACGGGCCGTCCACCCTGCAGGTGAACTTGAGCTGAGGTACCCTCTGCCTCACGAAGATTCGGCCGGGGCGGCCCTGGGTCCGGCCTCTGACGGAGTTGGAGTAGCTGAGGGAGCCGAGCCCTTCCTGGGAGGACGAGAGGGGAGAGCTGCTGGCCAGGGCTCCTGGCGCCTTGACAGACACCTCTGCCTCTGCCTCACAGCCTGTTCGGCGCCAGCTCGCCGGTGAGCGGGAAGCCGGAGGCCTCAGGCCCGCAGTCTGTGGTACGTCAGGCCCCGACGGGGTGACGCTTGCGCGCCGGGAGCCTCCTGGGAGGGCCAAGCGGTGCTGGTGTGAGGCGGGCGGGCGGTCCCTGCTAGCTACTTGGTGCTCCCTCTGCCGAAGTCTTCCCCACCTGCCCTCCCGTCAGCCTGTGGTAGTCTCAGGCGAGCAGACTGCGGCCCCCTGGCGCCCGTCTCTTCCCTTCTCTTGGCTCCAGACCGGTTCTGGCTCCTTGGGAGCTGTGGGCCTGGCCCTGCTCACCCCAGTCTCAGCCTTGCTCCTTCAAATCCAGCACGACTTGAAGGGCTCAGGGGGTGCCGACGGCCATCGTGCAGAGTGCCCTTGTCTCTGGAAGCCGGGTCCCCACAGCCCTGCGTGCTGCCCAGAGACTCAGCCTGCCTCGCGACGCTGGTTCAAGGGAGCCCCTGGTTGTGTGACTCAGATCCTTGATGCTCTGCCTGGGAAGCTCTGAGGACTGCCCCGTCCGCTCCAACCAGCTTCGCCTTTCTAGACCGTCGCTCTCCTTTCCTACTCATCCCTCCTGCCCCTTCCCAGTCCCCAGTATGAAATTTTAATACAGTGAAGACACTCTGCGTTCTGCATGGATTCCTGTGCTTTATCCAGAAAAGCAGGTTTTGTCTCTTTCCCCTGTAGGACAAGTTTCTGCCTTGCCCCTTGAAGCAGGTCTCGCCCTGATGGACAGCTTAGAGGAAAAGCTCAACTCCTTGACCACAGAGCCCTGCCCCTTCCGAGCGGACCTAGCGCTTCCTGGAGCTGAGGGGCTCCGCTCTCTTCGTCTCTTCCTCCCTTCCTCGAGCCCTCCAAGCTCGCTGCTGCGGCCGGCACAGGCTGCCGCTGTAGGGACGCTCCCCCCGCTCCCCCCTGCCTAGCTCCAGTCCTCCCCAGGCCTCGGCTCCTTGGCCACCCTAGTCCAGGAGGCTTTCCTTCCACCCCACACCATCTCCTGTTCCCTTTCTTGTTTTGCTGTCTTCTGAGCATCTGTACAATGACTCCCTTATGTGCGTTTGTTCAGTGCCTGTCTCCCTTTTCTCGAACGTCAGGGTTGTGGAGCAGGAGCCCCGTCAGTCCCGTTTCCCACTGTGTCCTCAGCACCTAGAAGGTTGTGACTGAAATCACGAGTTCTGTGGCAGTGTGTTTGCCGTGAGTGGCCCGGGACCGGCCATCACCCGCTGTGTCGTCTGGCCCCCGTGTGGTGAGAGCTGGGCCAGCCAGAGCCACAGAGGACAGTGGCAGGGTCCTCTCCGATGGCCTAGAAATTTCTGGGGTGCCCTCCTCCCAGACACCGGGGGGGGGGGCCTTCTGGCATGTCCCCTGGGGCAGAAACCTCTGAGGTAAAAACTAGACATTTCAGAGCAAAAAGGGTAAGAATGACCATGATTTGCATAATCAAATGGACAAAATGGGAAGTAGGGAGTCAACATGCTCACTGGGCGCCATGCAGACTGAATGAATTAACCTCCAACAGTGCCAAAGGTTTGCTGTTTTTTTGTGTGCGTCTAAATATGGAAACAAAAGAAGAGAGGAACAGCCTGGAGATCTTGCTGTGGAATGTGCTACATTGTTAGATACACCGAGAAGAAGATTTCATAGTTAGACACTCTCCTATACCCTTGGTCTACTTGTTTCCTTAACTTCCATGACACTGCTCTGTGAAATAAGCTGGTGGTTAAGGAACAGGAAATAAACATATACATTTCATTATCCCCTCCTGTCCTGGATAAATGCTTTCTAGGTGGGGAAATACAGCTGGTTGCCTGGTTAGAACCCAGCAGTCAGATGGACAGATCATTGGTCCTCCCCCATGCGCAGCCCCGTGGCCTGCCCGGAGGAGGTGTGCACTGAAGGTGAATAAAGCAGCATGTCATGGAAAATGCTTGGCTTTGGAGCTAAGAGAACGTTGTCCGTCCATCTGTCGGATGTTTACCCATCCAGGCATCCACCAGCTCTCAGCACTTATTACAGGGTATTCCAAATTCAGCATGTGTTCCAAATTCCCAAAAGGAAGGAAAATTTCGGACAAATTACTGAGTGCTCCAAGTCTCACTAAACTCAGAAACAAAGTCATGGCTATGCCTTTTCTCTGTCCCTACCAGGTTTTGAACAGGTGGTTGAATTTTCCAAATAGCTCTCCTTGGCCTCCGTCCTCAGAAGGGTACCACCCCCTCGGCAGTTTCTTACCTGTCTGATGGTGCCACAGTGACCGTAGGGGATGTTGAAGATCAGGTAGCGCCCGGTGACTTGGGGGCGGCACAGCTCATCATTTAAGTGGATGTCCCAAGAGGAGTAGCCCAGCCTCCGGAGATAGCCTCGGTCAATGGTGACTCGGAATAGGTGAGGCAGGCAGGAGAGCTGGGCTGCAGGAGGAGCGTGGGAAGAAACGCACAAAGTCTGGCCCAGCGGCCGCAGCAGGGGGATGTGGGTGTGTGCTTGCTTGATAAAGCATGGGTGGTGCCTTGGGTGGGGGCTGCTTCAGCTCTCATCACCCCCTACCCTTGACTTGACTCTCACTGAATTTATGTCCCTCCTTCTCCAAAAGTCACACCAGATCCTGGGAGTCCTACCCACGGCACGTGTCCTGCGGTCACAGCCTTGTCCTGTGTCACAGCCTTGTCCAAAGATTTAAAGGACAACCCACTTCCCATGTTGAGGACCCCCGAGGTTGAGCACACATCTATCTGAGGCTTTGTACGAGAGGTAGTTTGGGAAAAGAGTGGCAGCAAAGCGGGAGGGAGCATGCGTGTGAAGAGGCTTCTTCCCCAAACTCCTAAAGCCCACAAGTGGCTGGAGATGCCAGGTTCTCAGTGGAGGCGCAGGAAAGCCCATTCTTTCTCCCTGGGACACCTGCTCTCTCTGCTCCCGCTTCCCGCAGCCTGGAGGGGAGGGCTTACCCTTGTCCTTGGGTACAGCAGAGGCAGCCGGACCTGGGGAGGGGAGATGGGTGAGAAGCTAGGTCGGCTGTGCAGATACCCTGGCCTGGAGGAGGAGGCCGCGGCCGGCAGCGGAACGGTGGTGCAGGCAATGGGCTTGTTGGATTTAGCTATCGCGGCTGGAGTACAGGGGCTGGAACATACTTCAGGGCGGTGGGGAGGGAAAGAGGGCCTGGGGCTTCCTGATGGAGCCCGAGGGAGGGATTTCCGCGTGCGTGCAGGGTCGACAACACTGGTGTCCACAATGCTGACATTTGTTACAGCAAGAGAATAGTCAGTACAGGCTTTGCAGGTTCTAAACACCATCATTTGTAGGAATCTGGCAGATGTCCCTTCTCATGCTCATGGCTTGCTTGGGATCTCAGGCTGGGACATAGGCCGTCTGTGGCCCTCAGAGGCCTCTCCAGCTCAGAAGTGAGGCAGGACAGTAACCCGGGGCCAGGGCCCAGCCCAGGAAGTGTGGCTGGCCACATTCGCTCAACCCCTTCAGATACCGTTGGCCCCAGACCTCGGGCCCTTTGGCAGCTATACCCAGATGAAAAGGAAACCCCTTGGCGTATAATCCGAGAGTGGAAAATGAATTCCTCTTTCCGGTGGGTCTGCTGACAGCAAAAGGAAAGGTTGGAACTGTGAACACACACAGTGAAAGTGAGGGCCTGGGAGATGAGGATCCCAGGGCCCCGGGCTGACTTACTCATAAGCCTGTCTGTTCTCGTTGTGATCTACTCCTATGAAGAGCAAGAGTACCTCCCTCACAAAGGTAAACGCATTGGGAGTGATTCCTTTGCCTGTGAAAAGCTAACTATGAAACAAAGGAGATTTGTTCACCAAATCTTAGGATTCTGCGACTTTTTGAGGTTTGCCTAGGTAAATTTAGAACAAACATAAGACAGTACTACTCCACAGAGAAGAGGGTCGACCTCTGGAGGTCAGAAGGCCAAGACGGGTATCGGGTGGTAATAAAAAGTCCTCCAGGAAAGGGATAGGCCACATCTTGGATGAAAGGGACACAAAGGCAGCCCAAGGTACTGTAGGGTTCTGACTTCTGAAGGTGGGGTCAAGGGTGTCCACTTAAGATTGCGCCCTTGATGACCCTGTCAGAAACTGAATAAGGGTCTTTGTGGTCTGACAGCCTCAAGTTCTGTGTCCTTAATCATTGCATTAAGCGGCCGCTTCTTCCTCGACCTCATCATCTTGTAGCCCTATTTCAGAACAAATACAGCCCTGAATTGGAGTTCGACAAAAGCGATGAATGAAACCACAAGGCTGTGCCATGAAAAGATTCAGCGCAGCAGTCGTGTGACGAATACGCACTTGCTACCCTAGCAGCTGGCGTTTGGGCCAACACGCAGCCCCTTGACCTTCAGAGCACGGGCAGAGGAAGAGCCACAGTCCCCCGGGACACACCTGCGCAGATCACGCCCGCGTCCTCCTGGTGCCGGCAGTTGTGCCGCGCCCAGCCGGAGTGGCCGCAGTGGTCCAGCGCGTCCTCAGTGCCCGAACAGCGCATGTCGTCCAGCAGGATGGGCCCCGAGCCCGGGCCGAAGCGGCCGCGCCCCGGGGCGGCGAGAGCTCGGCCGCAACCCAGCAGCCGGCACACGACACGAGCGTCCCTGATGTCCCAGTGGTCGTCGCACACTGTGCCCCACACGCCCTCGTGGCGGACCTCAACCCGGCCCTCGCAGCGGCTGCGCCCGTCCGCCAAGCGCAGGGGCAGGTCTGCGGGAGGAGAGAAAGCAAGTCAGGGGACCGCGGTGACAGGCGCCACAGCTAACCTCCGCTACCGTGCACCTCCCCGTGGTGCATCGTTTGCGCAGAAGAAAATGACACTGCGATGAGAGCGACCATGTCTGATGGTGCTGCCCTCTCTCTCCCAACCCCCCACCCCATGGCACTCCCTGTCTCATAAAAAGCCAAACCTGCATTAAGCAAAGTCCTCGAAGAACAGAGGGTATTGTCAGCCTAGTTGCCCAGATACCTAAGAATTTAATCATTAAAAATACTAGAAAGAAAGAAAACAAAATGGCAAAACCCTCCCATCTTTGGAGTAGAATTGTTGAGTCACTGGCTTGTCTTAGCGAACAAAATCTATCTCATGAAATTTCTTTTACTCTTGATGAATAAAAGCCAACATTTGAACTGTAAAATGTGTCCTCTGTGAGCCAGCTTTTCTACTTCGAGGTGTTTACTGGAGATAAATGAAAACGTGCACTGAAAGATTTGCACACAGCAGAATTCTCCACCAGAGGAAAAAAACTGGGGAGCATCGACCTGTCCACCCACAGGAGAGGGGATAAATTGCAGAATATCCACCCAATGGAATATTACTAAGCAATAAAAAGGAACAAAGTACCCATATAAGGAACCATCTGGACAAATCTCAGAAACAATTTGTTAAGCAAGAGAAGTCAGACACAAAAGAGCACTTATTATTTGATCTCATTTATATGACATTCTAAAAATTTTTTTAATTTATTTATTTGTCAGAGAGAGAGGGAGAGAGAGAGAGCATGAGCACAGGCAGACAGAGTGGCAGGCAGAGGCAGAGGGAGAAGCAGGCTCCCCGCAGAGCAAGGAGCCCGATGTGGGACTCGATCCCAGGACGCTGGGATCATGACCTGAGCCGAAGGCAGCTGCTTAACCAACTGAGCCACCCAGGCGTCCCTCATTTATATGACATTCTAGAAACACAAAGCTAATCTACAGGGACCGAAAGCAGACCAGTGGTTGCCTTGGGGATTTACTGCAAAGGGAGGCGAAGGAGCTTTTCAGGGTGATGGGAATGCTCTGTGTCTTGATTGTGGTGGTCGCATAGGTGGATGCATTAGAAAAATCTCATAGATGTGTGCAATTCATTGTATATAAATGTACTTCAAAATGGGATTTAAAATAAAAATAATTTTTTTAAAAGATTTTATTTATTTATTTGACAGAGATCACAAGTAGGCAAGAGAGGCAGGCAGGGAGAGAGAGGAGGAAGCAGGCTCTCCGAGGAGTAGAGAGCCCGATGTGGGGCTTGATCCCAGGACCCTGGGATCATGACCTGAGCCGAAGGCAGAGGCTTTAACCCACTGAGCCACCCAGGCGCCCCAAAAGTAAAAATAATTTTAAAAATCTATATTAAGTTGGCGGTGCCACACTGGTAGATGTGTGTAAAATGATTTGTCTTCATATAAAGTGGTTGCTGGTGACTGTTTTCCAACCTTCCTGCTTTCTTTGGCCCACAGAAGATGTTTCGTGACAGCTAATATGCCACTGGCGGTGGGTTCTCTGTGGCTATGGTATCCTGGTTTAGGATAATTGTTTGCTCCTCATTTAATTTGTTGCTTGTGATTTTGGAGCAAGATAACCATGCTTGCCTGAACTATGAATAAAGGCAAATATCTTTTCTGCAAAGTCCCAGGAAGTGAATGTGGGGCTTCCAACCCACAAAAGGGTGTGTGTGTGTGTGTGTGTGTGTGTGTGTACATACGCATCTGTGTCTGCACGTATCTACTTATTAGCTCATAAGGGTTTTCTGTAGAGAGTAGCAACTTTGAAAGAAAATACAACCCTAACAGTATTAATAATGATTTGATAATTTAAGTGCTGAGAACAAAAACAAATTACCTGGTAAAGGGGTTATGTCTTCGCCAATTGAAATTGTAACTGTAAGAAAGAAAGACCAAGCTTAAAAAGTGCGTATCATCAAAGTCACATATTTATAGTCAAACCTGAAAAGGAGCCACACATTTTCTCAATGTTTAGGCACTAGTCATTTTGTTTGAGTTTCTGCATGGGTTTAGGTGCAGAAATGCTGCCCACTAGGTTTTATTTTCTTATCAAAATATAACAAGTGGTGTGTCCTGCTATTCGACAAAAAGAAAAGTGATTTGATAAATGGTCAGAAAAGAAGCCTTTCAAATATACAGAATTTTTACAGGAAGAGTATGAAAGTGTTAGATTTTGTAGGAAAAATATTTATTGGGGTGGCCTATGTGAGTCATAGGCAATAGTCAGGTCAATGTAAATGTATTTAAAAACTCTAAAGAATAAAATAATTGATCAGGACAATTAAATGAAGCAAACCAATCAGATTTCTCAGAAACATTTTTAGATAAGAGAAAGATCATATCTGAGAGGTGTACTTCCACGTGAAATACACAGAGGGAAGCAAAAAAGTGACTGCATTTTAGGATAGAGTGCGGTTGTATAAATTACTATATAACTAAGGGTTAATCTAGCAACAGGCATATGATCTTTACCAGGTGATGGTGTCACTTTTGTTGAAATCAGATTTACGGCTGCCAAAAAAAGAGAGAGAAAAAATTTTTTTCTAGTCCAAAGAAAGCATTAACATCGCATGTCATTGAAATTTCACACTATACACTCCAAGTTTATGAAAATAAGTCTGACCCATAAGCTGCATAGAACAGAACCCACCCTGCTTATACATCCAGGAGTAAAATGGTATATGAGAAGTTGGCACTTTGCCAGAGAGACAAACCATTCCCATTTTGAGCATCCATACTGTGTCCTATAATTTACTTCTCAAATCCCTACAGCAGCTGTTCCAGGGAAGTACTGTCCATATGTTAGAGACGAGGAAATCGAGACTCAGAGAGCTTGTAAACATGCCTGGGACATCTTCAGTTCTGACCTGGGACACCCCAGAACATGCACCCCTTCTACAGCACTCTGCTTTTCAGGAGCATAAAATGTGGGCATTGCAGCCATTCTCTGCTGTCACCTTCATCTTAGACTTTTAGTCTCCAGGACTGTGGAAAATAAATTTCTGCTGTTTAAGCCACATGGTCTGTGATACTTAGTTATCACAGAAAGGCAGAAAACATTACCAGAGGGCATGTCCACTTCTGCTGAAGTTGAAGATACATCTGTATAGGGACAGAGAAAATAGGACACTTAAAAATACTCAGCATTTTACTCCTTGAATGTGGCCCGTGACCAGCAGGATAAGCATCACCTGGGAGCCTCTGAGAAATGCAGAATCCAGCCTCCATCTGGAGCCATGAAATCCAAAACTGCATTTTACCAAGTTCTCCAGGCCATTCACTCGTACATGAACATTTGAGAATTGTTGCCATGGGCCTTCTCTAACGTATCATCCAGGGTTGATGCTTAATGCTATTTTATTCTACTCATCTTGTCCCTGCATCTGCTTCCACCATGTTCAGAATCACAACCACTGTGGGTTCCAGTGGCCTGGAACCAACCAGACCTCCCTCTCCTCTCTCCTGACCACTCTTGGGGAAATAAGAGTGTGTTTTCTCTGAGTGTGTCTGCTCCTGCTGGGCTGTGGTTTCTCAGAAAGTCACTCACCAGGGCTACCGCAGAGAGTAGAGAACCTACCTGGTGAAGAGGCCTCTTCTCCTTGAGTGGGAGTTGTATCTGCAAACAAAGAAGACTCAAACTCAAATATCAGTGAAAAGACAATGGAAAGTTTTGGTTTGAACAACAGTGTGGTAGAAGATGGAATTGCAAATGGGTAGAACCAACACTATCACAATCCAGGTCTCTTGCATTTTGGTGTGTGGGATGGGTCAAAGCATCACCTGTAACACAACACAGACCACCAGGCTAGTGGAGGTGGGGGGCCCCTGCCCTTGCCTCCCATGAGCACATCTGATTAAGACCAGGGCGACAAGCGGAGGGAATGTCCTAGCAGAGGGACCACTTTTGTGACTATGGATGGATGAAGAGAACATGAAGCTTCATTTCTATGAAAAGGATGCTGGGACTTCTGTTTACATTAGAGCTTCTGCCACAGACAAAATATTCACTACCTATGTTCATTTGTCCAACAGAAAGAGGGAGAGTTGATCATATTTAACTTATGAAATGTGACAGGCAGAAAACATTACCAGAGGGCATGTCCACTTCTGCTGAAGTTGAAGATACATCTGTATAGGGACAGAGAAAATAGGACACTTAAAAATGGAAGAAAGGGAAATTCAGTGTGTCTTTTCATTCAGTCTACTTTGTGGTCAACATGGTCATTATGTGGGCTCATTTTCAAAATCGAATATGGCAAGTGAGAAGCTGGTCTCGTGATTTAAACCACATGACAAGAGAGCCTTTACCAGAGGGAGAGGTCACTTCTGCTGAGGATGAAGATGTATCTGCAAAAAAGAGAAGAGAAGACCTAAAAACCAGCCGAGAGGAGAGGACACTTGGGGATTTGTTCTTACTGAGGCTGTGCTGGGGATAAGCTTTCCATGGAACAGCCTAGACTGAGGCACTTAATAGGGCAGGATACAGTGTCTTACCTGGTGTAGAGGTCACAGTGGTTGCAACTGGAGCTGCAGGAGAACAAAAATAATGAGGCAGCAATAAGACAGCCATATCAAGCCTACATGTTGCTAAATACAAGAGACATAAAGGTGGCCATCCTAGATCAGTATAACTGGGCTGGCTTGTCTTCCTGCTTTCCAGACAGGGGCATCCCTAGATCCTCCACTGCCTCCAGGCCACCTCTTCACTCCTTGGGTTTCCATTCCTCTTGCCCACCCTTTACTTCTCCCCTTGGAGAAGGTGAACATTACCTACTCAGAGGGCAACAACCATTAGTCCAAGTTTCTCCCAATATGGGTTTGTCTAGCAGATTCTGTAATTGGAGGGATTCCTACACCTGGTCCTCCTCCTCTCCTTGAATGGTTGGAAGGCAATGACACAGGAAAGGGTGAGCTCTTGGACTGTCCCAAGACCCAGACTGAGGGTAAGGAGGAGATGGCAGGTCCATTTGCCTCTTGTACTAAGAGTTGCCCTCCAACCAACCCTTCTCAGGAGTATGGGCCATATTTTGTTCTTGACTCTGGTGTCTTATTTAATTGCTTTAGCACCTAGAGTAGGGCAGAGCGCCCTCTTTATTGTCCTCCCCACTAATAAACCTCTAACACTCTATTTGTAAAATTGCTCACCCCAAAGTCACATTAGGAACTCCTCAGATATCATTGCAACACTCAAGATTATCATATCGTACTTGTTACCATGGTCAACTCTGTATCTCTCAATACCTTGGCACAGAGCCTGGCACACGACCATCCTCACCAAATGCTGGATGAATGTCTAAGGAGGATCAATCAAAATCATGGTTTGGCTCCCCACCATCCTTCCAACACCCATGCTGTGACTGGTTTCCAGGAGAAACTCCCACCATGGGCAGTTGATGTTAGATCAACAGTCTGTCCAGTGAATGACTTATTTTTGAGTTTGGGAATTGGCTAAACTAATTTTTCGCTTGGCCTATGCATTTAGCTGGGCTTCCTGGAACTCATTCCTCATCAGGGGGTATAGAGGTGGCCTATGTGAGTCAGGTCAATAGAAACATATTTAAAGTCTCTAAAGAATAAAATAATTTAATCAGGACAGAAACAATTGTGAAATGAGCTCCCTGGAAAATCAAACAAGATAATTTATAGCAAGTAAGATGGATAGAACCCACAATAACATCAAAATTACCTGTTGAGGTAGTTACAGTAATAGTAGAAGATTCTGGAAATGAGAAAAGGCAATGGATCAAAACCTGCCAAATGGCAAAAATAATTGTTTTACAGTTAACCCGTTTTCTTCTCTCTGTCCCTGGAGCATAGGAATCAAGGACTTCATTTATTTAACAAATGGATTTTGATTCATCCCTCCCTTCTAGGCAGACACTGTGCTAGATACTGGAGTCAAACAACAAAGAAATCGAGACAGGACTCCTGCTCTGTCAAAGTGCGGCTGTGACCAGTGCTACGAAGGGGAGATATGTGATGCTCTGAGAACTATGACAGGTGATCTCACCCGCCAGCGAGTTTCCGTCTCTACCTTCCTGAGAGGCAACACCACCGCCTTGGGCCTGTCACAGGGCTTGGCCCAGACCGGGCCCTCTGCTCAAAGACAGTGACAACCTGACACTCTCCGCACTCCCCTCACCCCCAAACTGTCCTGGTTGACATGGCACAGGCAGTCTTGCTGACCCATCTGCCTATATTTGCAGTGAGCGGAGGGCATTACCAGGTGAAGAAGTCCCTTCTGCTGAAGTAGGCATTATGCCTAAACAGGAAACACAAATAGGAAAATCAATCAATCCAGAAAGTTTTTATGCATTTTCCAGTTCTACACAATTCTGCCTTTCCTATGATCTCATCTACCTGGTTTTGTTGTTGGAAAAATTCAAGTGTGAGGACTAGTTACTTCCCAACCTCCTGAATAAAAGTAGAGGAACCCAAAGCAAAACATGAACCATTGAAATATGAAATTTTTCCTGAAATGGAACATGTTTCTCTGTCCTGTCCTTTTAAGTAGGCTGAGCCACTGAGGCTCCTGGGGAAGAAATCACTGTGGCTCAGGGCTGTCATACTGGGGTACCTCAAAGGATGTTGAGGTTAGTAGGCATTTGGGGTCCATATCGTAACATTTAGAGAGTCTGGTGACATTTACTGGGTTTTGGAACACTTCTATGGCTGTCAGACGATCTGTTAGCATTTCCTGCTGTTGCCACTGTGGCTGTTCTATGAGTAGCTCTTCTCCCTCTCTGTCCCGTACCCCTCCCTGGTTTGTCGTCTTTCATAATACACAGTGGGGACACCATGTGTGTGTAGGAAGTGAGAACCACAGGCTCTGTGGATACTCTCATGTGAGCTTGAATGTTGGGACCTAAACTTGGCTGTGTAGAGGCCTTCTGTGTCTATTTCTGGATTAAAGTCCATTTTCCAAGGGATTAATTCAGCCAAGCCACCCCTGGACAAATAGTAAAAGTGTACTATCTAGGTAGAATTTCAACACAGCAATATCCCCAAAAGGCGGGAAGAGGACAAATCAGCAGAAGAGTTGTTACCAGTTCCAAGGACCAAATCTGTGGCAGCAGTGGAATCAGGAACTGTCAAAGCAAGCATCATTCAAGGAAATTTTAATTAAATAGCATCCTTGTCCATCCAGTTCATTGGCAAATAGTACTATTTTTAAAATCATCCTGTTTACAAATTCTGCCCAGCTGTGTTCACATTTGATTATGCTCTGTTTCTATTTGATTTTCCTATTCTCTGTATCATTAAGCTAAGGGAAATAAATAATGAGGAAGATGGTATTTGAGTCTGGGATCCAAGAGACCTGGGTTCGAGTCTCTGCTTTTTGTGTAACCAGGTATGTGACTTTGGACCAGTCCTGTTGCATATCTCAGCTTCCTGTGCTGCAACTGAAGGGCCAGTCCATGGACCAGCAGCATCTGCATCACCTTGTTAGAAATGCAAACCCTCAAGACTCACCCCAGAACAATGGAATCAGAGCCTGCATTTCAAAAGATCTCCAGGCAGGGTGTCTGGGTGACTCAGTCAGTTAAAAGATTAAACATGTGACTCTTGGTTTCGGCTCAGGTCATGATATCAGGGTCACGAGATGGAGCCCTGGGTTGGGCTCTGCGCTCAGGAGGAAGTCTGCTCTTCTCACCCTCTCCCTCTGCCCCTCCTACTCATATTCTCTGCTCTCTCTTCCTCTAAAATCAATCAATCAATCAATCAATCAATCAATCTTAAAAAAAATAAAAAGATCTCTAGGTGATTTATTTGAACACTGACATCTGGGAGGTATCAAGCATTCATACAGAGATGCCTCTAGTCCCAGAAATAATGGGCACAGGCCAGAAAGAAACCAGATAGCACTGCCCATGTAAAGGGTCCCTTTCCTGCTCAACCCCAGACAATTGGTGCCTTGACAAAATTCATTCTAGTATTTCCTATTCTCTGGGTTCTCCAAAAGAGCTTGAAATCTGGACTTTTATATGAAATCACTCATTTGTAAAATGTGGTATTAAAAGAAAATCAAACATTGCATCTTTCATCTTTCATCTGAATCAAAACCACCCCCATGTCCAAAGTTATTCAATGGGCTGCCTGTTTGTGATTTCAGGTCTGAACAGTCTCTAAGGTTTCTTCCAAATCTTGAAAAAAATGTTATACAGTGATGCTGCCATATTGAACTTGACCTTGCCTGAGAGAGCTGGCAGCTGATTCTCACAAACCCAACCACAAAGAGACAAATCGATTTCATTGTCTGATTTTCTTAGAGGTCAGTTTCTCCAGAGCCTGGCAGAGGGTTCTGAGATTTTGGAAACATGGACCAAGAACTACTTTCATGAGTGTTTACTGTTGGAGAAAACCTGACTTGAATTGATTTGTTTTGAGATGGTATGTCTCCAACTTACTTAGCAATATATATTGATTAACTCAAGCTCTAGGATGATCCCCAAAGTTCACAAGAAGACACATGTGTTGTTTAAACTAGAGAGCCAGATACTCAGCAGACAGCAGCATACACATCCCTTAGTAGTGTGACTATCAAGCTCCTGCCACTGTGTGCTTGCACTGGTGTGTGCCACCCAATCTCCAGGACAAGCTATCTCTTCCTGTTCTACAGATGAAGAAAGGAGGCTCTGGGAGGTAAGGATACTTGCCCACTGTCACCCAATTGGTAAAGGCTACAGCCAGAACATAAGCCAAGATTCTTGGGCTCCATATTCTGTGATGCTGTATTTCTACTCAGAAGGTTTCAGTGGTCAAAGAATTTTGAGAAACACGGGGTCAAGACAAGTGTTAATAAGATCCTTTACTGCGGGACTTGTCAGAGACGTTAATGGGCTAACAGACTGAATCTTCAAGAGAAGGATATGGTATTCCCCCAACTTATTTAGTTATTTAAATTATTTTTTTAAATTTGCATATGACGGGTTGGTGTACTGTATTGTGAAACACACACAGGAGATGTGGTACTCTATTATTTTCTGAAAATGCAGACTACAGGGATAGCTTTGCCCATGATGCCCGAAGTTCTGTGCTGTTCAAAAAATGAACTCATTGAATTCCCAAATGCGTGAATCTGAAGGAGTCTCATGTCACTATAATATGATCTCGGAGACCTGCAGGTGCACCAAGGGCCAAGGGCACACACAAGGCAAATGATGTCCTTCATACAGAAGGGATGTAAGCCATATCTGCCCAAGTTACTAAGCATTCGATGAATATGTGAGCACCTTATATTAGTCTGATATGAGCTCAATATTTAGCTTCTGGTGATGGATAAACTTTAACCCTAACCATATGCAAGACCATCTGGCCATCTATGATTTCTATAAAGCAAGAATGAAAATAAAATTACCAGGTGAAGCGGTCATTTCTGCAGCTGGTGCTGAAACTATAAAGCAAAACCAAAACCAAAGTAAGAGAAAATCCAAACAAAAATCCCACCTACCAGCAGAAAATTTAGAAGCTACCTTTTTACTTGAAACATTTATGCCTCAGATGTACTAAATTTAGACACAAAAATAACTTCTGAAATGTGAAATTACAAACAAGAAAGACCTCTTGGATGAGACTGAACTGGAACTAGGGCTGCGTGAAGGGGGAGGTGAGGACCATCGTTGGTCGAGAGGACGGTGTAACCACCCCACATGGGTCAGAAAGGCTGTTTCTCTGATGCTGTGCAGAGCAAAGATTTCCTAGGGTTGCAGAGTATAGAAACCTTCCCAATTCTGACCTTAGGTTTCCAACACTGATTGCTCATTTTCAGTGACCTACCTAGTTTATACCATAGCACCAATGTCTGAATAGGAAAGTAGAGTGGTTCCTCAACGTAATCAAGCATGTTATGACTCCGGATTCAATGTCACTATTGTGAGTGACCTACTATGGCTGAAACACCTAAGGCATCCTGATGCCTCGCCCTGGTAAGGAAGCCTGATGAGTGCAGGATCGTCACCTGCGGTGCCCACTTCCGTGTCTTCCCATAGAGTTGCGCCCGGCGCAGGGAAAGAGCTTGGGACCTGTTTGTTAAGTAAATGGATGCAGTCGCTGAATCCCATTATTCTTTTTTTTTTTTTTTTAGAGATTTATTTATTTATTTGAGAGAGAGGCAGTGAGAGAGCATGAGCGAGGAGAAGGTCAGAGGGAGAAGCAGACTCCCGTGGAGCTGGGAGCCTGATGCGGGACTCGATCCCGGGTCTCCGGGATCATGACCTGAGCCGAAGGCAGTCGTCCAACCAACTGAGCCACCCAGGCGTCCCTGAATCCCATTATTCTTGTCTTTGCTCTATAAAATTAAGAGGAGCTGGGCAGTGGGTATTTTCATTTCATCTGATTTGCTTTTGTAGTCCTACTGGTTTGGCAGCCTGAAATAATGCATACATGGGCTGAATTGAAAAAAAAAAAGAGGAAGGGAAACCATCTCAAACCAGAGATTCCCCGGAAATAGGTGATGCTTTCACAAAGGGCCCAGGTGGGAGGGACTGGGTTTTGTTCATGGAACTCCCCAAAGCAGCACCACAAAGGCAGCTTTCAGGCTCAAAACACAATTTTAAGCCAAAGACTAGGAAGAGGAGTTACCCCAGTGGGTGGATAACAGGGAATCTGGTAAATTTTTGAAGAGGGCAGAGACTGAGGGCTCCAAAGTGAACCCGTGAGTGTAGGTTCAAACATTGGGTAGATCAGCAGATTAAGAGAGGCTAAGAAGGACCCAGAGGCTTCTGGGAACCAATGTTGAGAATGGAACATAACAGGTGTCTGGAGGACCCTGAGGGAACCTGAGCTGCTGCACATTCATTTCCAGCCCCAGGGCCATGGCTTCGGCAATGTCAGGAGAAAGTCAAGAATGAGTGCCTGAACCAAGGACCCCGGCATCCATGGTGGCCGCATGGCAAGCCCAGTGCCGGCACTAGCCTACTGTGGCCTCATTGCCCGGCCCTGCACATTGTTCAGGAGGATGCCCCCTACAGCCTCCCCAGAGTGGCCATTCCCCAGGGCTCTGATGCCCTCCCCGAAGTCCAGCTGCCGACACACGACGTCAGTTGCATCGGTGGCCAGAGGTCATCCCGCCTGGTCACCCATGTGCCACTGTGGTGTAGCTTCACAATGGCTCCTCCCATCCACCAACCTGATGGCGGGCAAGTCTGGGCAAGACTCGGGTTGTTACTGGAATGGGATTAGCTCTTCTGGCAAGTAATTTATTTTTATTTTTTTTATTTTTTAATTTCTTTTCAGTGTAACAGTATTCATTGTTTTTGTGCCACACCCAGTGCTCCATGCAATAATTTCTAATAGGACTTTTCTGCAATTTTTATCCTAGCCAACCCTGAAGTCCACTACTCTACCATCTCTTGCTTCCTTTTCCCAAGCCTCACAGGGAAAAGTTACATTATTGCTCACAAATGCAGTGACTGGTTTTTCTGGGCTAGCTCTGATTTCAGATACTTATTCCTTTGAAATAGGATAATTGGGGGTACCTGGGGGGCTCAGTGGGTTAAGCCACTGCCTTCGGCTTCGGTCATGATCTCAAGGTTTTGGGATCAAGCCCCGCATCGGGCTCTCTGCTCAGCGGGGAGCCTGCTTCCTCCTCTCTCTCTGCCTGCCTCTCTGCCTACTTGTGATCTCTCTCTGTCAAATAAATAAATAAAATCTTTAAAAAAAAGAAATAGGATAATTGCAAGGGTAAGGATAGATATTGATTTTAGAACTGGGTCATTAAATTGCTAAGCAACAGCATGGAAATAGGTCAAAGTCAACTTTTCATTATTTTCTTTAGTCAAAACTTATACACTGGCCCAGATGCATAGTTAGATAAATTTTAGAAGCAGAGACTAGACCAAGAGCCAGCCCTGCTTACAACCTCTTCCACAGTGTTGGGCCCCAACCCTCCGGTCATTGACATTCCTGGTTGTAGCCTCAGGGAATCCACTAGAAAGAGTCAATACTAGCAAGCCCTGAAAGAAGCAGTAAAAGGATTACCGGCTGTAGGATTTGTTTCTGTTGGTTCTGGGACAGCTTCTGCAGCTGAAAGGGAAACCCAAGGCACTTACATTAGCACAGGTGCACATTTGCAAAACGATGGCAGGCACACCAGCTGAGTGCGTGTGTGAACCCCATCTGTGCCAGTTGCCAGTTCAGAATGGACTGGCAGAGGTGACTGGATTTCTACCACCACCCTTCCCCCTGTTGGTAAAACCCTGGCTTATGGACACTAATCTGAAGGCTCTAGCTGAGCTTTCCCAGGGAGGAGCCATCCTTAGCCGCTCAGACCTGAAGCTAACAAATAGGACGGACGAGCGTCTGATGACATTTTGACTCTGAGTCTCACAGGAGATACCAAGACGCGTTCGGAGCACCGTAGGTTCCCTCTGCGGACTCAAAGAACTACCCAATGACACAGAAGCCGAGAAGGATCCTCACCTTGTCTGCTTCTTCACCCGTCTGGGGACCTTGTCTCCCCCCACCCTTTGAGAAGGGGGTGGCTCTGGGCCATGGGGTGGGGGTCACAGATGTTTGCTGCATAAATCATTTAGTAGGAAAAGGTAACCAAACAGGGTTTTTAAGTGTTCATTCAGCTTTTTTGAATAAAAATTGTCCCTAATGGCAAGAAAAACCCTAGTCGGGCAACCGCAAATCAGGAGAGCGTTCATATGGAGCTCTCTCTGAGAAATAGCTCCGTGAGAAATTGATGGGATTGACACACATCAGAAAATTATTCCTGGAAATTAAAAACAGTCCCGAGCAGGGGCGCAACTTCCCGCTTCCCAGGCACGGTTTTGCTCTTAGGATCTCTGCTCTCCTAGGAGCAGGAGAACAGGCTGTGATATCCGACACACCTGAGACTAGTGCGACCAGTGTCCCGGGTTAGCCGAATCTGAGGGGTTCCCGGGACAGGGGACTTCCAGCGCTACAGTTGGGAAAATTCCGGGCAGATGGGACCAGCTGTTTTCATGACCTGGAAGCCCAAGGCTTTCGGGGTTGGCCTCCTGGCAGGTCCAGCTCTGCTGCTTAGGGCGGGAAGCCGGGCTGAGGGAGAGTTCAGGCACCTGAGCAGATGGCCGCAGCCTCTTCGTGGTGTCCATATTTGTGGACAGACAGCCCGAGGTGGTGGCACCGCCCCAGGCTTCTCTCGTTGCCTGTACATAGCACAGTGTCTAGGAAGCTGCCACCAAACAGACTGCCCCTCGGGGCCGCCAGGCCGGCTGCAGCCCAGCTGCCCGCTCACCACCTGCGCGGCAGGCAGGCCCCAGAGGTGGCCACACCCCGCCCCACCCCCCAGCTGCCATCCTAGAGGATCTCCACACGGTGGTCGCACCTGCTCCTCCCAGCCGCCAGCCGCTGGAGAAGGTTCTCTCCACTCTCAAATGAGACAGCATTCCCAGCTGGAGAATTCTACCCCAGCCCCAGCTCTCTGGCCGCTGGCTGTGCAGCCTGTGTCCACGGGGACACCGTAGATGCAGAGAGGACCACAGGACTGCATATGGTTTCTGAAATTTAGCACCATCTCTACGGTGGTTCACTCTCACCGGGACATTTCTTTATGGGAACCAGGGCCACATGGTGACCTTGTAGAGGACACACTTAAAAACAACCTTCTGCTTTCTTCCTGTCTGCGATGTCATTTGTCCTGTGGTTTCTCTACAAATTCAAAACCGTTCAGCAGAATGCTTGATGTTCAGGCTCCATATTTTTTACCCAGGTCTCGAAAAATGTTATGGAGCTCTCAGAACAAAGTTAATTTCACCTTACTTGAATTTGAAAAAGGTTGGAGTATTTACTGGAGGTTGAAGGAGAAGGTTGGGGATGGGAAACCGAGCAGAGGAAGAGGGGACATTGCTTCTACCAGAAGGTAAGATGGTGACTGGGTGAAACTTGCCCCTGAACCAAAAGCAGATGAGGTTGGTTCTCAGATTCTGAGCCCCAGAAGTTGATCTGGTTCCTGGGGTTCCCTTAGAGAAGGGCCCCCAAGGGCACTGTGTGGGTCAGGCTCTTCCTACAAGACTTCCAGTGATGCCACTGAGGCTGGGTGAGTGGCTGGTTCTCCTTGGAAAAGTCCCTGCATGGGGACAACCCACCATCTCACCAGCTTTGATTCCCTACAGCCCCAGGGCCAGGAAAACCAGAAATGTTGACTACATTTCTGTGGGCGGCCAATCCCAGCCTAGGAAAAGAAGTCACAAAATCTAGGAATGGAAAAGATACCTGTTGGGTGGAAGACACGCGGCTGTTCCCCAGGAGCTGAAGAGGCTGTACATGTGGAAGAGAGAACAGTCATCATAAGGACACTCCAAACCATCCGTGCAATTGCCTAATTGTCTCAACAGCCTCTCCTTCACATGCGTGGGTTTGCCTTTAAACAACCCCGTCCAGTCTGATTTAAAACGTGATGGTGGCTCACACACGTGTACATATTATCCTGGTGAGGAGTAAGACAATAAGAGAAATAAAGTGGATGTTGGGGTTGGGAGGGTATGGCCCCATCGGCCCAGAGGGCTTCTCAGAATCCAGAGTTCACCCTTACCATCCAGAGGTCTAGGTGGCGTGGCGGAGTTGGGAAAGTCTGCTGCCCCCAAGGCCGCCTGCCCCCCGAGCCTCCTGCCTTCTCTGGCCTGTCACCCCCTCTGTGGATGAGCCCCCACGTCGGCTCAGGAGCCGGGGTCTCAGTCCTGCTGACACGCAGATCTCCTATACCGGAAGGATGACCTCAAACTTGCCAACACCCCAAACATCTTTTCCTCGGGGGCCAGAGGATGGCCCCATGGGAACGGGAAACAGCTCTGGGCCTTCGCCTTCTGGGAAAGGTCTGGAGCAAAGAGCAAGGTCAAAGAGAGTGAAGGGTGGTGAGGGAGACCTAGCATGGGGGCCCCGGCCCCAGGTGGCTTGTCACCCATCGGCAGATAAAATGGGAGGGAACTCACAGATCCCTGGACGCCCAGCAGCTGCAGAATCTGCAGAGATAAAGGAAAAATGAGGGGGTGTTTAATAATAGAAATGGAGTGGGGCACCTGGGGGTGTGGCCTGCTAAGTGCCCAACTCTGCTTTTCAGTCGGGTCAGGATCTCAGGGTCGTGAGGTCCAGCCCCGTGTGAGATTCTTTCTCCCTCTGCCCCCTCCCAAATAACCAAATAAACAGATAAATAAATAAATAAATAAAGATCTTTAAAAAATAACAAAAGCAAAAGTGAATTTTTGGGACTTCATCAAGATTAAAAAAATGATAGAAATGAGGATGGTTGAGTGGTTTGAAGATCATTGTCTCTGTTCAAAAGCAACCCCACAAGCCCGTGTAAACAGTTGTTCCTCATCTCTTGGGCTGTCCTGCTGGGGTTTCTACAGCCCGGCCCGAATCTCCGAGGCAGTGATTCTGAGAGAATTTGCCTTAGGAACTAAGATCCCAGTGAAACAGTTAACGTGTCGTACATTCACTGTGTGTCATATGCTTGACTAAGGCTTCACGTGGGACGACTCGTTTCATCCACCAGCAACTTTACAAGTACCATTACTGATCATTTTACAGCGGATTAACCTTTGGAGTCCCTTGAGTGGAACGGGGCCCTCCCGTATCTGAAGCAGCTGGCGACCCTTCTGGAGTGAGAACAGGAACCTGTCCTGGATGCGGGGAAGCTTTAAGGCATGGGGACGTTTCCAGACTCCCCGTGTAGATTCCAGGCTTGGCCCAGGCAGCTCCATGACCGGCCCACGGAGGACCTGCCTTCACCTGAGCAGAAGACACGAGCGTCCTGGTGGCGCCCCCAGGTGTGTGCGAGCCAGCCTCTGGGAGGACACTGCCCCAGAGAGGACTCACTTCCCGTGCAGTTGACATAGTCTGGAAATGCTGCCTGCCCCAGGGCTGATGCTGGCCCCTGGAGGGTGGACACAGCCGGGCCACCGCCGAGCTGTCTGCAGACCACGTGGGCATTGTCTAGGGACCAGCCGTCATCACACACTGTGCCCCAGGTGTCAGCGTGGTCTTCACACCTGCCTGACCCATTCGTCAGCCGCAGGCCTGGACCTTGGTGGACACTTCCGACGGCCACCAGAAGAGCCGGCACTTCTTGGAGAGTGTCCGCTGATAATCGGTGACAACAGATCTACTCCCCCCTCACTTCGTCTCCCTCGCTTATTTTTGCCTTGGGTATGGCTGCGTTTCTGGAGGGTACTGTTGCTTGTCAGAAGGTTTTGCTCCTTAGCCGGCTGGCTCGGACCCGCCTCACTGTGAAGCTGCTTCTTCTCTTTCCCAGTATGTGGTGAAGTGTTGGTTTCTGGCACTCACAGGGTTTTTTGGATTTTTCCTGAGAAGCTAACATGCACATACCACTTTGTGTGTGTGTGTGTGTGTGTGTGTGCGTGATATTCTCTGTGTGCCCCTGCACACTTTGGTCAGCTGACAACAATATCTTCCCTCTGTGTTGTTCCCAGGGTCGCTGGGACAACACAGCACACATGTGGGAACACAGCACATCGCTGGGAACAACAACCACACATACGTGCAGACGGTCTGGGGAGCACACAGAGCGGTCGTCTTGGCTACCCCTCATTGTCAAAGGGCAGGGTTGCAGAAGGGAACAGAGATGGGGTACGCTCAGAACACAGCCAAGGACAGCTGTGGTATGGTGTGGTGGGAGTCAGGGGTGGGGAGATTTGGGCTGAGTGGCCACCCTCAGCCCTCCAGACCCGTCCCCAGAGTCGTATGTGCATCTCCTAGCTTCTTGCCACTCACTTGCCAACCACAGATTTTCCAGGCAAACCCTGGCATCGTCAGCCCTCTCCGCTGGCAGCAGCGCCCTGCACGCCCGCCTCAGGCTTGGGGGGAGTGTTTCCAGGGGGGACATTTTCTCCCACAGCCATCACACTGGAGCATTTCTGAGCTGAAACTTGAGTCAGCAAAGGCAAGTGAGGAGAGAGGAACAGCTTACCTGCTGATGTGGGAACTTTTGTCGGCTCCGGGAAAGATGCTAAGGACAGAGTGAAACACAAAAGAACAGGATACAACATCTTACATGTCAAACCTATTTAACTCTCAGTTAACTGTCCATGGGCTCTCCGCCTTGTGGGTCACGTACAGTTTCTGATTCTAGATCAAGTCCCTTCCCTGGTCCTCGCTCGGTGGGGGCACCCCTGCCATCGCTCAGCTGGTGTGTGTACCAGAAGGACAAGCAGCTGAGGCACATTCTAGAAAATCAGAGCATGGTGGTTGATAGATTTTTTTTTTTAAATCAGAGAGATTTTAAAGAAAGCATTCCTTGTTTAGCCTAACCTGCTCGGGTGCTTCCTTTAAAGGTGTGGGGCTATTTCTTTTTCCTAACTCCCCTGCATATTGCATTTTACTCTGAAAGACTCTGCCACAAACAGGGGGCTGACCTAATTTAAAATATGACAACTACCGAGCTGGTCACAGAGTCAGGGAAAGACCCAGCTGGGTGTTCAGCTTCTTCATTCGTTGTCATTCTGTCAGGCAGACAGTAGTGCACACAGAGACGACTCCTTGCAGTGTTTGGAAGGTGGCCGTTGCCTCTAAATAGTGTCCCCCAGGGCACCCAAGTGGCTCAGTGGGTCAAAGCCTCTGCTTTCAGCTCAGGTCATAACCTCAGGATCCTGGGATCGAGCCCCGCACCGGGCTCTCTGCTCTGCAGGGAGCCTGCTTCCCCCCTCTCTCTGTCTGCCTCTGCCTACTTGTGATCTGTATCTGTCAAATAAATAAATAAAATCTTAAAAAAAAAAGTGTCCCCCACACGGCAGGCACTGCCCCGCCCAGCCTACACAGAGAGAGCATTGTGTCCCAGCATGGCCTTAGGAGGCAAAGGCTATTATCCTCATCCTCATCTGTATCTACAGGAGGAGGCACGATGGGGTTCAGAAATTTATTCAAGATCCCACAGTTTGTAACTGATGAAGCCAGGATGGCATATCCAGGGCCTTTGGCTCTTAGACCACTGCTGTACTGCCCACGGTGACTTTGCCAAGATAAGTTATAGTTACTCAATAAAGCATAATAGCAATTACCTGAAATTGGGTGACTTGTAGCAGCTGATGGTGTTGAGTGAGGCAGAGAGGCTAGGAGAGACATAGATCAAAAGGTGAGCGTATGTCATGCCCTTTCATTCTTCTCAAACCCGAGAGGTTGATCTACTTATTTGAAACAGGAAGGTCTGTCTCTTGTTCTGGGGAGAAATTGCACCCAATCTGGGCAGGTGAGAACGGCCCTGAGTTGCCATGGTTGCAAGCACTAGATGTCCTGGGTCACTGGGTTCATTTTTGTCACGCTGCTGGACACCACAGTGTCTTCCTCACCCCCAAACTGGCCACAGTGCTGGTTGTCTTATGTGGAGTTCCTAACTTTCCAGTTGGTTTGATTTTGTAATTCTTCCTGGGTGTGTGGATTTTGCCTCCCAGAGCAAGTATCAGTTTGCAAAACGCAGAACTACGTTTGTGTCAAGGACACACACTGGGGGCATCAGCATCTGGAGGGAGCCAAGGAGCCGCAGAGCCAGGGAGAAGGTGAACTCTGTCCCCGTCACTTCCCACCCACCTCGTGGGGCTCTGTCCATGGTCCTGGTTCCACCCCTCCCTGCTCCTTCAGCCCCCAGCCCTGTCCTCACATGTCATATTCAGCACACAACTTCCACTCCTGCTTTGCTTCAACACTGACTCTGCCCATTGACGTCTCTCTTCTCCTCTCAGAAGCTTCTAGTACCCCTACCCCTGCTTGCTCTTCTATCCTCTGGTCATTGTGGCCAGGTCTTGCTGATAAACAACTTGGCCTCTTCCCAGCCGGACCCAGAAAGAAGCAGAGATAAATGGGGGCTTTGGAATTCATTTGCAGAAACTCAACTGGGATAAAACTGAGGAATAGGAGCCCTGGGCTGGGACCTGGGCTCCCAGTTCTGTGACTTTAAGAGCCATCTCTGTGTCACCTGGTCAACAAGGGGGATGAACCAAAGAGATGTTTCCCAGGGGCATGACTCATCACTGGTGGGACATGAGATAATTTGAGATGGTGCATCTTCTATTTTAAGAGTTACATATTTATAAAGCATTATAATTTAAAATTTTAAGTTGAGTTCCATTCTGATTAAGGATATTTTCAGATATGCATGGGCACAAATTGATCAGATTAGAGAGTTCATTGTTTGTTTTAAAATTTTTTTAACACTTTAAGATTGTTTTATTGCCACAGTGTCTATTGGTATGTATTGTCTGTTTATGGTAAGTGATCCTGGCTGTCCACGTATGGGGGGAATATAGAACTTCCTTTAAGATGATTTCATGTAAATGAAAGAAAAGTCCACGAGAAAGTCCCCAAAGAGTCCACTTTGGGAAAAGTGCTGTGGGTGGTGAGTGGGCATGAAACCATGCAGGAGTGTCAGAATGGCGGAAGCTTGGGAAACAGTGACATTAAGATCCCTTCTCGCTCTCAGTGCAGTAGGAAATGCCATTCCGCCCACCCACCTGGGTCAGAATCAGATCCACCTGAGCAGACGACGCCGGCATCTTCGTGGTGGCCACAGTTGTGGGAGAACCAGCCGCGGTGCAGGCACTGCCACAGCCTGGCTTCTGTCCCCATACACTCCACGTCGTCCAGGGCAATGGGGCCCAGGCCTTGGCGGAAATGTGCCTTGCTGGGGGCTGACACCGCCCTGCCACAGGACAGCTGCCCACACACCACCTGGGCATCACGCAGGTCCCAGCTGTCATCACACACTGTCCCCCAAGTGCCATTGTAGTGCAGCTCCACGCGGCCCTCACACTGGTGGCTGCCGCCGGCCAGCCTGAGGGCCAAATCTGGGAAAGGCAGACACACCTGGTCATGCTCTGGACAAGCCCCCCACCCTTTCCACCTGCCTTTGAGGAAGGGCCTGAGCATGCCCTCTGTATGATTTTCTGAAGGGTGTTTTTAAAAGCTTTTCCCCTTAGACAGGGTTGTCTACTTGACAGAGGCAAAAGGAGGCCCCTGAAAGGGCCGTGTGGGGTGGGCAGCACCACATGTGCTGACCCTGGTTGTGGCCACTCTTGGTGGGCAGCCCCAGAAGCAGGTATAGAGACGACACATGTGTGTGGAATGAAACAGGCTCCAAGACAGCGTCAGGCTCGAGCCCTGCCTGGCACCGTGTGCTGGGCTTTAGTATTGGAAGATGTGAGGGGATGTGTTGTTCCAGGGCCCACAGGTGAGTCTTCAACCACTTCCTCCAATCAGACCTCAGGGGGTAAACGAGGGAGTGGGGGGACCCCTGCCCATCCCCGGTGTCCCGTCTGAGTTGGCCACCCGCCCTCACCTTCCACCAGGCAGGGCCAGGACCAAAATGACCAAAGGACTTACCGGTATTGATCTCGTCTTGCACAATGGACTCATAGGATGCATAAAAGCCCATGTTGGTGACGATTGCGTCGCTGTGGAAGACCACCGTCAAGCGATTTGAGGAGGAGGTGAATGTTGGGGTTGTACCAGAACAGAACCTCCCCAGAGAAAAAGATTCACTCTGCGGGCCGTCAAAGACTTCAATGAAGTCGTACGGACAGCCGTAGAAGTTCTCCAACCTGTGAAGGAACAACATCACTCAGAATCCGTCTGCTGGGGCTTTTCCTCCCCCTAGCACTGCACAGATGGGTTCAGGAAGGGATGGTTCTGGAAGAACCAGCTGAAACCCACATCTTTTCACACAGTTCAGAGGGAAGTATGACCCTGAAGACAGGCAGTACGTATCTTCCCGTTTATAAAAACCTTCCGCTTTGTAAAGTTTCCATGAGATTGCATTTCCTAAGCACGCATTATAAGTACAGAGAACAGAATTTAAGTGGTGTGGACAGGTGTTTGGTGAAAAGTAAAATTTCTCCCACCCCTGACTGGTCCCTCTGGCTTCATTCTGCTTCTTAGAAGCAGCTACTATAAACAGTTTCCTTCCAGATAGAGTCTAAGCCCAGATGTCAGTCACTGCCCTGTTGTCCAAGGCTTTCTTGCAGACCATTCCATGGCCATATACCCCTAGTGTGTGACGGACCCAAATCTGTTTAACAATCCCCTACTGATGGCAATTAGATCGTTTCCAATCTAGGGCTCCTATAAGAACACCACCATGATTACCCTCAGCACGTGAGACTATCAGTGGACTCATCTTCTGGAACTGGAATTGCAGCATTAAAAGACTTACGCCTTTAAAGTTTTGATCAATGCCACCCAACGGGCCTCCAACGCCTTCCTTGCTTAGGAGAATTAACTGTAGAAGGTGGCTTTTTTCTATTTGTCTGTTCGTTTGTTTCTTGGTGGGGCTAGGGGCAGTGGGTAGGATAACTATATTTATTTTTTATTTTTATTTTATTTTATGTTTATTTTTTATTGTGTTATGTTAGTCACCATACAATAACTGTGTTGACAAAACAGAGCAAAGAGGGAGACAGTTACTTACTTCACCACTTCAAATGTGAGCTTGACATGAGCCCTGGCGTCCACGTGGATGTCCCAGGCACACACCACATTTATAGGGTATTTCTTAGGATACCAAGGGCTGGAGAAGGAGCCCGAATTATTTGTGAGCAAACCGCCACAGTGGAAGTTTTCATCTGCAAGAAAGGGTGAAGAGACCCCATCAGAAGGAGGCGCTGACCCGTGCTGGTGTTTTCCGAGGGGTCAGAGGGCACGGGGAGGAGTGAGGGGCGTTTACTCCAGGGCTGGTTTGCCTGATAAGAGAAAAGTTGGTTTTGGGGACCCCTCTGAGTTTCTGATGCTGTTCTCTGTCAGATAAGAGGGTTACACCAGTCCCTTCGAGCTTACAGGGCTTCGTGAGGAGAAATGACACTGCCATATGGTTGGCAGGGCTTTCTGGACCTAGATGCACAGACAGAGCTGAGTGCGTGTTTTCGTGGAAAGTCACAAGGACAACGCAAGCCTAAAGCATCCTTTCTCAGGGCGTGTCACTGGCTGGTTGTGTTGGAAGATGCCTTGTATTATATATCAATCCCAGCTGACGTCAGGCACCAACGAGCCATAAAACATCCATTTTATGGCTGAAATACTGGGTTTGGTGCGGAATTTAAGTTAAAGGCTCCCCAGTGTTGCAGCTTCTCACACGTAAGAGGAAAAGAGCACCATCTAGCTCCGGAAGGGTTACACTGAAGATAAGGCAAATCTAAAACCACGAGAAGGGTTTACGTAAAGTTGACGCACCTGAAGCAGAACCATCACCAGCGGAGTCTGTGAAAACACACAGAGGAAGAACGATACGTGAGCCGGGATTTTTATCCAGGATATTCCTCAAAAATACTGACACTGAAAGCTGTGGCTGCTCTGGGCAGAGGCGGCTGTCTCTTTAAGAGCTGGGCCGTCTGTGCACTAAGGGTGCGGATAGGAGAGGTTGGATACAGCTTCTTGAGAGCTGGCCTGTGGTTCCCATTTCCTTGCTCTCCTCCATGGCATCTGTGGCATGATCATTCCTGC
Source organism: Mellivora capensis (assembly GCA_004024625.1). Lineage (NCBI taxonomy): Eukaryota > Metazoa > Chordata > Mammalia > Carnivora > Mustelidae > Mellivora > Mellivora capensis. The sequence goes on along the minus strand of PISX010013818.1, from coordinate 10,520 downwards.
AAGCAGCTAGCCCTCTATCGCGGCAGAAGCCGACTCGCTGCAGCCCTGGGGCCCACATATGACAGAGCTGGTGAACCTGAACGCTGACCATCCCCCACCCCCGCCCTCTCCCAGCCCTCTTCGGACAGCCAGCGGCACCAATAGGTCAATACCAGTGGGCTGTGTTGCTCTGGTTCATTAGCAGAAGAAGGTTTATTTGGTCACCTGTGCCCGGATTACAGGATTAACCAGTAACCGGGGTCACAGACATCACTCGGAGACCTGGCAGCAGTTGAAATGTACACAAGAGCGACTGTACCTTTTGGTCCTATTTTTGGATTCCCATCGATACCTACTCAAAGACCGAAAGAAAGAGTAAGACAGTCATGTGGTTCACAAAAGAAAATCAGGTCTTTTTTTTTTTTTTTTTTTAAGGATCAAACACATTCTTTGTGGGCAGTTGGGAATGTAGTACCAAACCCGTCAATGCTGCTTAAGGATTGGCAGCCAGGTCAGGGCCCACTGGGTGCAGGGGTGCACTCTGCTTCTCATCATCATGATAGTTCATCTAATTGCTGGAAATACTAAAACTGAAAGCAAATAAAAAATACGGTATTTCTTTCCTTTTGCTCAGTTATGGGGCTGGAGGACATTTAGTAACCGAGCTAAGCTCAGTCTTCCCTACAGTATCTTGGAGACGATACTGAGCAGAGAAGGACCCATGTGTGACCTTGAATATGCTTTTGTTGTCTTGTCAGTAAGGTGAGAATGTAATAGGCTCCTTTGTTAGAGACTGGGAAGGTCAAATGAGAGTCTGAATGCACTGGTTTCAGCGTGGAGCTCGGCACACGCTAAGCTGTCTTTGGACACCAGCTACAACTCCTACTCAGGGACAGGGGACCGTCCCCAACACTGTGGCATGTCTATCCAGGAATGGGATGTCTGATGATACAAATCCTCTATCTAATTACCACAACTTTTAAGCGGTGGGGCGGGGGGAGATCTTGAACATTTTACACACACACTAATTGAAAAGAAGGAAATTCAACTCTTAAAGTGACTTAGAAAGCTGGCTTGAAGTCCTAGAGTCCTTTCTGAAAATGGCCTGCTGGCATCGAGCTCTCCCTTCCCAGAGGCTGCTGATGCGCGAGACCCTCTCCGAGGTGTGCTGGGCCCTATGGGTCTCACCTGAGCAGATGGCACTGGCGTCCTCATGGTGCCCACAGTTGTGGGAGAACCACCCGTTGTGTGTGCACTGCCACACCTTGGCTTCGTTCCCTGTGCATTGAACGTCGTCTAGCATGATGTGGCCAGTGCCTCCATCAAAGTAGCTCTGGGCTGGGGCTGATAAGGCCTCGCCACAGCCGAGCTGCTGGCACACCACCCTGACGTCTGTCAGGTCCCAGCTGTCATCGCACAGAGTGCCCCAGGTGCCATTGTAGAAGACCTCCACCCGGCCCTCACACCTGTGGCTGCCGTTCACCAGTCTCAGGGATGCACCTGCAGGACAGGAAAACAGAGGCTTCTGAGCTGTGGTGCTGTCTCCAAACTCTAGGCCCTTCTGCAGTTACAGAATGCCCAGCACCTGGGCCCATTTTTCTCACCTTAGGCTATCGGATTCTAGGTAGGGGGGCCTTGTGTCCTGATTTGCCTAGAATAATCTGGATTTACAACGGTTGCAGATCAAGTAATGCCTCTTAGTTATTCTAGAGTCCCTTTTAAACCCTCACAAGTATCCTGATTAGAGAATGAATTGCACAGTCACCCTAAGCATAATCCACTGAGAGCTCTAGAATATTCCCCATGCCCTGCTACAGAATCCAAGAGGTTTGTTCTGGGTGGTTTTTGTATGGAATTCAGTTGGAATCAGGTGGGCTGGTAGCTGTAGTTTGAGGTAGGTTTGTTGTAGAAGGATTTGCCCTACTGCGTCTTCCCTTCCTTTGGAAAAGAGAGACCCTCGTTCAGGTCCTCCATCTACACACCCAGCCAATGCAAGGTATGAGACCCAGCCCTCTGTTTCTTCAGCCAGGACGTTCTGGTGGTGGAAAATGACAGCGAGTGGCAGAGCAGGGTGTGGGTCTGCTGGGGCTGTTAGTGTCAGAGTGGATGTTGCTCAGGATGTCATTAGTGATGGCGGACTCTGCGGGTCAGATTTAGAAAGCATCTCCTCTCATAAAGGGAAAGGACACAAATTAGATCTAACCTCCCTCCAAGGTCCATATCAGGATACTCACCATTCTCCCTTTCATCTTGCTGGATGGCGTTGTACAGAGCATAAAACCCTGTGTTGGTGATCATGGCATCACTTCTGAACACCACAGTCATGATGTTTGAAGAGGAGAGGAACGCGAGCTCTGTCCCAGAACAAAATCTGCCCATAGAGAGTGAGGCAACTTGCCGTCCATCGAACACTTCCATAAAGTCATAAGGGCACCCATAGATGTCCTCTAATCTGAGAAGGTAAAGGCACAGTAAATCTCCCCAAGGAAATCTGCAGAAATGACTTAAATAAAATCATCATTTGTACCATTTGCAGTCACTGCTGTTGCCTCCTTCCAACCACATGTCCCGCTAGTGGACTTGGTCCCTTAAATATTGCTTGAATTTGTCCTTCTGTCCTTCCCTCTGGGAACTGGCCCACGTCAGTCAGCCTTTCTCTGTGTCTCTCTGGCTCTATTTCAGTGGCCCCCTTCTTGTATCTTGGCTTTTGGTCTTTCCCACCATCTTCCTCTCTACCCTGAGTGTATCTTGAGTGTCCCCTGACTTTTTATTCAAACCTGCCACTCCCTGGGGTGGGGGCAGGCATCCATAGGGTCTCATTGAGTAAAACACATAATGGGATCTGGAGCAGGGAGAAATGGTGCCTACTGTCAAAACTCCCAGGGCCTGCTGAGTAGGAATCTTCCCTCCCATGCCCCAGACTGCCCGGTTCCAACCTGGATGATCAGACAAGCTGTCCCTGACCATCCTACCAAACGCTGTCCTTACCCCCTCTATTCTCTATCCTATTACTATATGTGTATAAACATGCTTCTTCATAGCACATATCAACTTAACACTAATGGAACCTGTCCCCTGAGTTACTGCTGGTTTATTCCAGTACTATTTGTGTCTCCATCTAGAATATATCCTCCATGAAGACAGAGACCTGTCTTGTTTGGCACTAGAAGTCTGCTCCTAGACCAGGGCCTACACAGAAAGCAGGTTCAATAAATATACTGTAAAGAATATCAACTCTAATCTAACAGGATAAAAATGGGAAGTGTGCACGTTGACATTAAAACAATAGTAAGTGGCCCTTGAGGCAGGCATTGTAGGTGCTCGTTGTGTAAGACGTACACAATTACACTTGTACATGTTATAGATTCACCGAATTTGAAAACTGGTTTATTGTAGAACGCATCTGTTCCAATGAAGGAAGAGCCAAGCACCTCAAAATAACCCCTTCCCCCCACTTTTTTTTTGAGAGGGAGCGAGAGAGAAGGAAAGAGAGAGGGCGAGCATGAGCTAGTAGGGGGAACGGGCAGAGAGAGGGAGAGACAATCGCAAGCAGACACCCTGCGGGGCACAGAGCCCAACACAGGGCTCCATCCCAGGGCCCTGAGATCACGACCTGAGCCGAAATCAAGAGTCAGATGCCCGACCGACGGAACCTCCCAGGAGCCCCGCGACCCATTCTTAAAGTAAGAAAATAAAGGATAACATTTATATGTAGGGCAACACCAGTGTGACCATAACAGGAGACACTGCAATCTGAGAAATGATCTCACGAAAACAGGACACACTTGACTCCGCAAGAATGAAATGGCATATTTTAAATATGGATATAATTTTTGCAGATCGAGTGTGAAGACAGTTCTGCGTAGAAGCTGAAATAGAAAAAAACCCAAAACAAACCCAAACGATGCAAGCTTCAAGCAGGGGTTCTCAGTCTCAGAGCTATCCACATTTGGGGCTGGAGATTTCTTTGCCGTGGGGGGGCTGTCTTGGGAAATGTAGGACACTTAGCCGCGTCCCTGGCCTCCACCCACTGTATGACTCTGGTACTCCCTGCCCCTACCTGAACAATACAAAAATGCCTCCAGGCACGGCCAAACGTCCCGTGGGGTCTGTCCTTGTCAGCTGAGCCTCACTGGTGCAAAAGAACTAACTTCGTGTCCTTAGACACAAAAGGCAAATATCAATAAATCTAGGCTTAAAAACATCAAAACCTGGAAGTCAGCAACTAAGCTCTGACTGTAGGCAACACAGGAAGCAGCTCCTTGATTTGTAAACCCTGAAATTATAGTAGGAAATTTATGTTGGGAGAGTCACCTTGAGACCGTGGGGAGAGTGGGTCAGTACAGCTGTTTGCAGTAACCATCTTCCCGAAGTGAGAAAACGACGCTCTGAGCCCCCAAATCATAGAACTGTGAGTTTCATAGATTTGCATATACCGTACCAAATCTGCTCACCTTGCTTTCACTGAATTCATGGGTGTGGAAGGAAGGAATGAAAAATACATTTCCCTCACAATATGCAATGCTCCCCGATACTGGTTTTTGTTCTCCCCCTTTGAAAGGAATTTTGGCCATCAGGTAAAACGAGTCGGATGCATCCCTCACTCCGCTGCAGACCCACTTCCCCTTTGAAGACAGCATTTAACCATTCCGCTCCTGGACGCCTGAGGCTGATGTGCGGGGGTGGGAACAGTGGTGGAGGTCTGGCACAGACTGAACAATGTCAGGAAGAGGGAATGACCCAGATGGGACCCGATGTAGAAACATGAAACCAGGTTAAACATTATCAAGAAAAGCAATATTTCCATGAAAAAGTGACTCGGGTGTATGGATGTGTATATGAATATGTAAAAATATATGCATATAAATATGCATTAACATAGGATAAATTCCTTTAAAGATGGGTACAGGTAGAGAAAAAAGTAGGAATGAATGAATTGAGGCTGGTTAATCTGGGAAAGAAAACTCTTAGTAGGGGCACGAGAGACATTGAAGTAGAAAAAGGCAAAGCTGCTTACTTCAGGCTTGGGATCACCAGTTCTATGTGGAACTTCTCAGCCACATGTATCACCCAGATGCACTCCACGTCAGTAGGGTAGTTCGTTGGATACCAAGGACTGGAGAAGGAGCCTAAGAGGCCTGAAATTAGTCCTCCACAAGAGTTACTTCCTCCTGTGGGCAGACAAGAGACCACTGGTTGGCTCCTTCAGGCGTGCACCTTGTCTTTTCCCGGGAGTAGAATCCAGAATTCCATCAAGCTCAACAGGGAATCACAAAATGGGAAAGGATCATGGTGGTGTAGACTTCGTTGTAGCTTGGCTGGTGTGTGGTTGTACCCCTGAGAGGGAATGAGGGGAAGAAAAGATGTGTGGTTGGTACCAGGGCAGGACCCTAAGATTGCAGGCGAGACTGGAAATGGGATGGGACATGTCCATGGCAGGTGTGGGGTGTCCAGCTGATATATCGTTAACACTCTGGATCATTAATGCCTAGCTTCCTGCCGTGCAAACCGGCCCAATTCAGCGTAGACCATCCATCCATCCCGAGGGCTCCGTCCCACTGATTCCTTCCCCTCAGGCAGCCAGAACAGGCAGACATCTAGTCTGCTCTTATGAATTATCAAGACTGATTCCATCCTCGACAGGTTATACTTTCAATGAAGGAGAGTTACCTTGTGGTGGAGGCTCTTGAGGGACGGGAGCTGCAAAAACCGAAACCAAAGAAGATCAGGAAAGAGCTCAGCATTACCAAAGCATCTTACCATTACATACAAATGAATACACCTGTTACCACCCTTGAGCCCACGACACTGCCCTCTTTTCTCTTTTCTCTCCTAACGGGGGATGCAGTCTCTCCCCTTCTTTCAGTGATTCACCAAGAAATCACAGACAATGCACAGCTACGGGACTTGCTTTCTCTTCTGCCTTAGGATCCACCAAGCCCCGGGCTGTCCTGAGATCAATCGGTCACGAGGTGTCACCCACAGTAACATCACTGGGCTCAGGAGCGCACACCACTGCACAACGTGCAGAAAGGCATAGGGTCAAAGGACAAAACCCAGACAGCCGAGAGCGTGGGTGGGGAAAGGACAAGCCTTCCACTGAGGTCATCGGGCCCTGGGGGTTGGGCGGGGGAGCTTCCTCCTTTCTGGTGTCCTTTTGGCTTTGATTTCTGTGAAGCATATATTTCTGTATTCTAGATGTATCCTTAGGCACCACTGCCTGGCAGGTTGAGGACAGGGCAGGTTTTAAAAGCAGGTGCTTGTCAGAGTTTTACACCGGGGTTAGTGGTCATGGAGTTTGAAGCCTATGGGTCAGATGCATTCGAGCACTCCTTTGTCTCCATGGTCCTTCCTGGGCCACAGAGCAGTGAGGACAGCGACCCCTCTGCTGTCCTTCCTTCTCAGTCCTTCGCCAGGAAGGGTGCGGGACAGCAGCAGAGTAAATTTCTTCTGACATAAATTTGTCTCAGAAGCAATTCCCTTTTGTGGTGATCTCGGGGTCGTGATCTCGAGGTGGTGAGACTGAGCCCCACCTCTGGCTCCGTGTTCAGCAAGGAGTCACCTTAAGTTTCCTCCTCCCTTTCCCTCTGCATCTTCAGCTGCTCGCACTCTCTCTCCCTCTCAAATAAATATATAAATCTTTAAAAAAAGAGGCAATTTCCTTTTGTTAAAATGTTTGAAACACAGTGTTTCCCTGAGAGAATTAAATGGCAAAAGCCTTATTTTGGGTGTGTCCCTGCAAATACATAACGCTTTATGGAGAAGTGATTCACCCATAGGTGGATAGTACTTGACATCAAGATTTCATTTTCCCCTGTAATGTCTTTTATTCCATGATGCCTTCTCTTATTCAGTGGGCTATGCACACCTGCCTCAGAAAAGGAATACTGTAGCAGGGAGAAAAGAGAGAAGAGCCTTCTGAGGTTTGCAACCCTAGATGGCAAATGGGCTCGGCACAGAACTGTCCGAGAAACTGGAAGCTGTGTTCTCCCTCCCCCTCCTCCTCTCTGGCTCCAGACTCGGGGAGATTCCTCACTGGGAAAGAAAAGAAAAGCCAGAGGCCACCAAAGGGAGGTAGCTGCTTGTCAGTCCCTGAGAAATGGTTCTGTGAGCTCTACCTCCCCTCCCCAGCTGTTGTATGCGTTGTGGGTCCCAATGCAAAATGAAAATATGGGGCCTCAGCTGGAGGTGGGGACGTCAACTGCCCCTTTCTGTAGGTTCACTTCTGCATCCTACATGAGGTGGGCAGTCTCTAGGGCACAGTGACCTCCACTGGGATGCCCTTGAGATCTGTACTGGAGGAGGTAAAAGGACCCCCCACCAAGTATCCTTCCAAGTGTGCCACGGTGGTGCCAGACCCTGGTAGGGAGAGGCTGCTAACCACCTTGCCCAGCCCCCAAATCCTACAAGGTGCACCTCAACCTTGACCTTCCCCATACCCAGGCCCGCAGTGAAGGCAGAGGGTGGAATTAGCCACTGTGGAGGGCTGGGAAGGAGGCTGGATGGGGCTCAGGGTGCCAGCAGGTGGGGAAGTGGGCTGTTGGGAGCCTGTCCAGGAGAGACAGGCGGCTGCAGGAGGCAGGACCACATGCGCTCAGATATCATTGGAGTCTTGAGTTTGGAGGTCACTGCCACACACTGACTCGGAGTCAGTTACCAGAACAACACGTACCCTTCTTTATTCCTGAGTTATCGGCGAAGTCCGAAGTCTCCCAGAGAAGCCCCAAATGGCTTCACTTCTCACGCTCAGCCTGTTCTTGACTCACAGGGAGAGTGCGGCAGAGACTCATCTGTGTTTTCTCCCATGCCTTCATTTTCCAACTCATGTTCTTGGAAGGCAAACTTCCTACCTTCTCTCCTCTCCATCTTGACCCTCTTCTCAGCCACAGAGATGGAACTTCTTCCCCCTTCCTTGCTCTTCTGTCCAGATGGGAGTTTGGGATGAGAAATGTGGCTCTTAGCTTACTGTCCCAGCCGCTGGTTCTCAACTTGCTGCATGTTGGAATCACATGGGAGGCTTTAAATACTACCGATGAGTGGGGTGGTGCGAGCCCAGAGATTCTGATGTGACTGGTCTGGGCATAGCCTGGACTTCAAGGACTTCAAAGCTCCCTGGGAGATCAGTGTCTAGGTCACTGTCCAGCAGTGTCCAGCTCAAGACAGATTAGATTTCTTATTCACTTTGCAGAGATATTAGAAGTTTGCGGTATGGGACCTACCTGGAGATGTGGGGATCACATCTGGAGCCCAGGCCCCAGCATCTGCATGAATTTAAAAAAAAAGGTAAATTTAGGAAATCTAAGTTACATTTTTTGAAGACAAGTGGTGGATTCCTAGTGTGAGGAGGTCTTAAACAGGTAAGCTTCATGTTACATAAATAGGAACACGGGCATGTTAGATTCTGGAAAAGGAGCTCAGACCCGGGAGAGGTTGCAGAGAAAAGGACCTGCCAACTGAACGGCTCTGGTATGCATTTCTTTAAAGGGGAGTCGGGCTCTCAGCATTCTTCGTCAGCCTGGCTGAGGGGACGCTCATCTGTGGGGCTGCCGTTCTCAGCTCCGCTGGCCCTGCTCTGTGCGTACCCTCCACCCTTCGCTCAAATTCCGCTGGCCGAAAGGTCAGGAGGAACCCGCCTCGGGAGGAGGGCTACCTAAGCAGATGACGCCTGCGTCCTCATGGTGGCCGCAGTTGTGGTCCGACCAGCCGGAGCTGGGGCACTGGCCAAGGTGGTTCTCGCTTCCCGAACACTGGATGTTATCCAGGAGGATGTTTCCGGAGCCCGGGCCGAAGTGAGCCTTTCCAGGGGCTGCAACGGCCCGTCCGCACCCCAGCTGTCGGCACACCACCTGGGCTTCGTTCAGGTCCCAGAGGTCATCACACACGGTGCCCCAGTTCCCCTGGTGGAGCACCTCCACGCGTCCGGAGCACTGTCCGGATCCGCCCACCAGCCGCAGCTCGGGTCCATCTTCTAAATAGAGCAGGGTTTGAGTTTTAAACCTGGGAAGTTTTAAGTAGGAAGGATTTCTAGCTCCTGCATCTGTGTCTCAGGTAAATAAAGGCAAGAACAAAGCCTAAGGCTGTCTTATTCAGTAATAGGGCTTCCAGGCATAAGGACGAGGCAGAAGAGGGGTTGAATTCAGCTCTACTGCTCTCTAGTTGTGTAACCTTTGACAAGTTGTTTCATCTCCCTGGGCCTCAGTTTCCTCATCTCTAAAATGGGGACTCCAGCAGCATGCATCTCAGAGGGGGGATGAGTGCATGGGAGTGTGGATACAAGGCACAGTGCTCAGCACCCAGCACATCTTGGTTTCCGCAGGTCTTACCGTGTGGGTCTCTGACACAATCCTCGGGCCCTGGAGGAAGGGGTCCCCAACTGTGTTTTTGGACGTGACTTGGGTAAATGTCAATTTAATGCTTTGAAGGACTTGGGCCGCCAGCCTGTCTAGGACTTCATAAAGCCCCATGGGGATGGCTATTTCTGGGCCGATGGGCTGTGGCCAGCTGGAACAGCATGCTGTCTCTTGGAGATCTTCCCTTACCGAGTTCACAAGTTCTGCCACACTCACTTTGGTTTCTGTTTCTCCAGCATATCTTCAAGGGCCTTTGTATTTCCTATTCTCTCTGCCTAGAATTCCCCCTCGTTGTCACCCATCACATGTCCCCGGAGCAAGGTCATCCGTTCCCACTCAAGCCGCAGGAGCACCCTCCCCACCCAGGCATTCTCTTCTGTCCCCCAGGCTCGACATACTTAAAGCTCCTTTCTCATCTACACATTTAAGGCTTCTTCCCCTTAGAGGCAACAGTGAGAAAGCTCTTCCCAGGTTCTACCATTACCCCCAAATCATCTTGTCATTTCAGCCTCACACCACTGCCTGATTTCAATTGCCCACGTGTTGCTCTTAGTGGGAAAATCTAACAGCTACACAGCAGGGTTTATGGGGCCCATTGTGGGGTGTTTTAAAAAGTGAATCCCAGGCCTCTGCGAACAGGGGAGTCTCTCAAGTTAGAAAACTGTTCTGCCTTTTAAGGACTGGAAGCTTCCTACCTGATTTTCTTTCGCCCTGTGGAATTACATTGAACAGAGCATAAAAGCCAGTGTTGGTGATCATAGAATCACTTCGGAACACCACGGTCATGATGTCTGAGGAGGAGAAAAATATCACAGCCACCGAGGCACAGAACTTCCCCATGGACAGCGAGGCAATCCTGGGGCCATCGAAGATTTCAATGGAGTCATAGGGGCATCCAAGGATATCTTCCAGGCTGGGGATATCGAAGTGGAGAGTTAGTGGCAGGTTCAAACCTCCTAGATCTTAAAACTTAAAAAAAGTATGACAACCATAGGATGAAATATTTGGATTCACTTTAAACTGCATATTGATATGTAAAGTATCAGTAAACTGCAGATGCCTTATTACAGAAGTCTTATTTTGTCTGAGATTGTGGGTGGCTTGTGGTGATTGTGGTTATGACTTAGGAACAGAAATTTAAAAATCTTAATGGCACTGACAGAATGGGAGAAGATATTTGCAAACGACATA
>PISX010013817.1:0-55292 GCA_004024625.1 Mellivora capensis | reverse complement strand
AAACTAATATAGAAAGGCAGAGCATGGATCCTTCCTGAAGAGTGGGGAAGTCCATTTAGTGGTGGATGTCTTTGGTCTGATGGAGACTTACCTTTTTGGATTTATGTTTTGTTTGGGCTATTTATACTTGTCTTCAAGGAAAGCACACCTGAGCGTGTGGTCCGCAGAGAGGGTGCCAAATGGACCCTATTTCGTGTTTTGTGATTTGTTTTTCAGACTTAAGTAATCTAGAGCAGCACCAAATATTTTGGGAGTAAAACAAAATAAAACAAAACATGATTTTCTGCATTCTTCGGCCTGTACAGGAAATAGAAATAACTGATTGTTGGCAATAAAATGTGATTCACTATTCCTCTGTAGTCTTAGAATTTAATACCGCTCTCTTGAACAGACTCTTGTGGTGAAGTATGAGATGAAAAGACGGAGCCTCACTTAGGATGATCATTCAGTCTCTTTTTAGAAGCTTTCAGTTAGCTGTATTTGCCTTGAATAATTAAATGCCAAATAGTATTCATTTGAATATACCCCATGTCTAAAATCCCTATCCCCCCAAAAAAGCAAAGCTATTTTTATCTCCAAATGACCTATACCACTGAAGCTTTGTCATCTAAAAGACAGCATTTACAGTGGAATACCATACAGTGTCCCAAGGGATGACAGTCTCAACCCTGTTATCAATGGAGATGGAGATCTTGAAATCGCTCTCCTGTTCGGATTTGCTGCTTTCAAACATGAGAATCTGGCCTAACTTCTATATTTAAAATACAAATACATTAAGGCACTTTTCAAATATACACAAAATACTGTGCAGTTCTGATCTTACAAATCGATGCTCGTAAATTTGATATAGTCTCTCAAACAGACTCAGTGCTAAATGGCATGATTATCTACAGTAGGCATTTGAGTTAAAAATACAAATTATGCAGTGACTGCAGAAGATGTGATGTGTAAAATGGTTGAATTGCTTTCAGCTCCATTTTCTCTAAGTACTGGAATTCGTTCATGCTTTGAATTTCATGGTGGGAGAGAGGGGTGGGGTGACAAACAGCAGTCACAGACCCTCGGAGGGTAGTGATTAAGAAAAAGCCCTTTGTGTGCATCCTGGAGATGGAATTCTTTTCCATTAGTGGAAATAAGCTTATACCAGGCCTGGCAACGGTCATCAAGATAAAGTGCCCCCCGCCCCCCCACCTTAGAGAGGTGAACAAAATTCAGAGTACTGTGAGAACACCCTGGACTTCTGCCCAGTCATGTTAGAAGCGCTTTGTATATGCTTTGAGAGCCAATGGAGCTTTAAAATAAATAGTTACATTCAAAGAAAGTAGGACAGCAGTTAGTGAAACATTTACCATTAAATCACACGTGACTAGGCCAGAATTGATTTTTAAAGAGATTTGCCACCTTTAACGAAGTTAGCCCATTTCTTTTCCTCAAGGCAAGAGAGAAGGGAGCATTCATGGACAGGTCACGTGCAGTGAAAGAAACAAAAGCTCTTGAAAGGTCAAGTTCATCCCTGCTACTGGGTCTATTCCCCAAGCCCATCTTTGTCCTAGGCTCTTAAATTCGTAGCCTTCCTCGGCTGGGAAGGGCCTTGGAGATGATTTAGCTCCATTTCTTCCCCAAGGCCGAGGCCAGACAGGTGGGGGGGCCTCACCGACGGTCTCCAGGCCGCTGGCGGCAAGCGCCAGGCTGAGATCCGCGGGAAAGGCCCTTCCTCCAACTGTCCCCTGCGTTCTCCCGCTACTCTATGTTTTAATATTTCCTCTTAAAACTCTGACTTGCTGCCGAGAGCGGAAAGCAGCGTGGTGGAATTGGATGAAGAAGGGAGAAGGTGCCCCGGGGGACCGAGAGAAAAGCAGGGGCAGGGGCGAGAGGACCCGCGGGCAGCGGCGGGCGGCCCCCTGCGGCCCAGCGCTCTGGCTCCACCTAGGGGGGGGACATGCGGGTGACAGTGAGGACGCCGCCGCCCCGCGCGCCGCCCCGCCCCGCGCACCCAGAGTCGGGTCCGCACCCCGCGCGCCGCCCTCTGGACTTACGTGATTGTCGCTCCCCTTCCAGAAGTAGAAGGCCCCGATGGCCCCGAAGAGCAGCAGCACCGCCCCCGAAATGAGGACCACAGCTCCGACCTTGAGCAGCCGCGCGGGGCTGGAGGGCTTCACGGTCACCGTGGCGTATGCCTGCGGGCCGGGGCCGGGGAGGTCGAGGAGGGGGGACAGGTCACGTCGGCGCCGCCCGCACCCCCGCACCCCGCACCTCCCGTGGAGGTGGGAAACGGCGCGTCCCCTTTCGCCGCGCTCCCTCCCGAAGGTCCCTTGTACTAGGCGTGGATGTGCGATCAGCAAACTTTTGCCCGAGGAGGGCCACGGCCCCACGGCTGTGCACGCTCCGCCCGCCACAGAACGCCCGCTCCTGCGTCCCGTCCCACCCTCCCCTTCACGGCCGTCTGGGGTCCCGAGAACCCTGCACACGCGCGGGTTTGGGCACCAGCCTCCCAGATTCGGTGGCGCAAATCCCTGACTCCGAGCAGTGGATTCGGACCCCCGCGCAAAAGCCGGGCCCTGCGTGTCCACTGACCCGGCAGTGGGACCGGGAATCCCGAGCCCTACTCACCGGGGGACTGCAAAACTCGACGTCGTCAGGCCCCACCAGGGCGATGGGAACTTTGTCGGAGCTTTCTGTCATGGCTGTGGCCGGAGGAGCGAGACCCTGGCAGCCTCCGCGCGCGCCCTGGGCTCTGTCCCGCTGCCCCGACGTGCCGGGCATTTCAACGCTGCGCACACACAGTGCCCTGTCCCGCCCGGGCCAGCCCAGCGGTCCCCACCCCTTCCAGAGCCTCACCTCTCTCCTCCCTTCCCTCTCCCGCCCCAGCAGCTGTGTGAGCTCTTCCTGCATTCCGGACCCTCTCCTGTCTCCTACCTCCCACCCCACCCGACCGGCCCCAGCACCCTGAGTGTGTCACGGTGGGGATGGAGATGGGGAGGGTTGGGTAGACCGAGGATACCGAGTCCTGCGGTCCCCAAAATGTGACAATGCCAGGACTCTTTCTACCACCCAAAGATCTCTTTCGATGTCAGAAGACCCTGCTGTGGCAGGGTGCTGGAGGCGCTTTTCCTGAGTTTTTGTGTGTGGGTTGGAAGTTGGTAGAACAGGACAGAGTGGAGAGGAGAGTCTGGCACTGCTGGAGGGCCCCAGGGACTAGAGCACTGAGCAGGGCTGGGAGATGGCCCTGGTCACCCGTGTCTCTAGAAGGTCTAGGAGGAGGGTAGAGCGCTAGCAAAAGCGGAAGCCAAGCAGAGGGGGCTGGAGGGAAGGAGTTGGGGAGACCAGAATGAGAGTGCATTGTTTGGTCGACTTCGTGAGTCAAAAGAACAAATCAACAATGGCAACACACACGCACCTCGAAAACGTAATGTCCAAAGGAATACCTAAAACACATACTTTTTAAAAAAGCAGAACACTGAAAGTATTTTTCACTTTTGGAAATGCCATCTGCTAGTATTAGGATGACAGAGCACCTCATTTTGGAGCCAAGATTCATTAATTCATACTGAGTTCTAGCTTCCTGCAGAGGCCTCTGCTGGGTGAGTCACCAGGTGCAAGGGTCCAGGAGGGGAACCCAGGTGTCCTGACCGAAGGGAGATTGGACCGGCAGGGCTGCAGCAGGAGGAAGTGTTCCATTCTGGGATGCTGGAGAGGGAGGACGTGTGAAAAGCAGGGTGCAGTGGGGCCAGGAAAGGAGGCAAGAATGGAACGGGCGCCCACAGAAGATATCTGTAGGACTTGGCAGCTGTTGGGCTGGAGAGACAGAGGCCTCCCATCTATTGTTGTGGGTGGGTGAACTGGTACGACCCTTATGGAAAATACTTTAATTCCAAAATGCAAAATACAATCTCATTTCTGTGGATTCATCCCACAGACATACTCACAAGGGTAGAAAAATCCTATATATGCAAAGATATTCATTGCAGCATCATCATTAGAACAAAGGACTGGAAACATCTTGGGTGTCCACAGGGGAGAATTTATGGTACATCCTCACAGGGTTCTTGGCAGCGATTTGAAAGAAGGGAGCAGCTTTGGATTTCCTGATGTAAAACACTTCCTAACATATTTTACATGAAAAAAGACAAGGGTGGGAAATGTGCATAAATGCCTATTTTTGTATTAAAAAATACAAACAAGAATATATGTATGTATATGCTCTCTGAAAAGATACACAAGATACAGCAGGGGTTGCCCCTGAGGAGAGCTGGGTGGCTTGGGGACACCATGGAAGGAAGATACTTCACTGTGTGTCTTCTAGAATGTTCAAATTCTGTATTGAGAACACTTACTAACTTCAAAAAATGAGTGAGTCAAATAATAAATAACGGCGAGGTGGGGAGGAAGTGCACGCAACACATGAAGACAGTTCTTTCAAGAACTTTGGCATTGAGGGGAAAAAGAATGTAAGGAGGCTAGGTCAAGGGAGTTGGAGGATGGGGCGCCTGGGTGACTCAGTTGTTAAGCGTCTGCCTTTAGCTCAGGTCATGATCCCAGGGTCCTGGGATCAAGCCCCTTGTGGGGCTCCCTGCTCAGCGAGAAGCCTGCTTCTTCTCCCTCTCCCACTCCCCCAGCTTGTGTTCCCTCTCTCACTCTCTGTCAAATAAATAAATAAATAAATCTTTAAAAAAAAAAAAGGAGTTGGAGAATCAAGAAAGTTCTCCCTGACCCACTCCCACACCCTCATGGGTCCCCTGAAGCTGGAAAGCCCTTTGACGGCCACAGGGAAAGAGATGACAGAAAGATAGGGAAGGAGGGGGTGAAGCCAAAGCTAGCAGGAAGATAAAGCTTGAGGAGAGAGGGACTGGTAGGAGTAAGTGATGGTAGGGATGTTCTGGGGACACATGGGCTCTGTAGAGATGCGCACTAGGGAAGGGTGAGGGGTGGGGGAGAAATGTAGGTTTCTTTTTTTTTAATGAGTCCCCCTTTTTTATTAACTATAACGTATTATTTGCTTCAGGGGTACAGGTCTGTGAATCATCAGTCTCACATAATTCACAGCACTCACCATAGCACATACCCTCCCCAATGTCCATCACCCAGCCACACTATCCCTGCCCCCCAACACCCCAGCAATCCTCAGTTTCTTTCCAGAGATTAAGAGTCTCTTACAGTTTGTCTCCCTTCTGATCCCATCTTGTTTCATTTTTTCCCTCCCTACCCTCCACAACCCATTTCCCCTCCCCGGCTCTGCCTCTCAAATTCCTCATAGCAGAGAGATCATATGATAATTGTCTTTCTCTGATTGACTTATTTTGCTTAGCATAATACCCTCTTGTTCCATCCACATCATTGCAAATGGCAAGATTTTGGTTTTTTTGAAATCTAACTTGATTAGATTTTAGTTCTTTTATTTCTCCAGGAAAGGATTTTATTTCTCCAGAAAGGGATTCTTTAGTATCTTCCATGCTTTTTTTGAGCCCAGCTAGAACCTTGATAATCATCATTCTGAACTCTAGTTCTGATGTGTTACCAATGTCCGTATTGATTAGGTCCCTAGCCGCCGGTACTGCTCTTGTTCTTTTTTTGTGGTGAGTTTTACCACCTTGTCATTTTGTCCAGATAAGAATAGATGAATGAGAGAAAATACTAAAAGGGTAGCAATGACCCCAGAAAAATAGACACTAACCAAATCAGAAGAGACTGAAACTGGGGGAGAAGAAAGGAGGGGGGGGGAATATATGCGTGTGTGTGTGTGTATTCGACTGGTGAATAAAACAGAGCCACACACTTGATTTTGGGTGTATTTTTGTCTGTTAGTAGAAACTGCCTCCCAAAATTTTAAAGAAAGAAAAACATCATATATATATATATATGTATATATATACACACACACACACATACACACACACACACACACACACACAAAATAAAGGTAAACACGATTAAGGGATGGAATATGACTGTAAAGATGAAAATTAAAAAAGATTCCAGAAAAGGAATTGGTAAGATAAGAAGTTGGTTGAAAAAAGAGAGAAAAAAAAAAAAAAAGGAGGAAAGAATGTGATTAGGCTGGAGACTAGAACAAAGCCATCTGCTAGATTTAGGGTATATTTTGATCTATTAGAAGAAACTGTATCCCAAAGTTTTAAAGAAAGAAAAACATATATGTATACAAAAAATAAAGTTAAATACAATGAAGGGATAAAATAAAAAAAAATACAATGAAAGGATAAAATTTCATAACAATGAAAATTTAAAAGATTTCTAAAAATGTATTGATAAGATAAAATAGTTAAAAACATTAAAATAGGAACAAGGAAAGATTAAAAAAGAACAGGATAAGAAAAAAATAAAATTAAAAAAATTTAAATTTGAAAGTCTAAAGAACCATGAGGAAAAAGTCATGAATTCTATGTGTTGTTTTCCGCTAACACTGGTGTTCTGCAGTTCTTGTTCATTGGTGAGCTTGGTCTTGGCTGGTTGTCCTTGCTGATCTTCTGGGGGAGGGGCCTGTTGCAACAATTCTCAAATGTCTTTGCCTGGGGCGGAATTTTGCCAGGGGCCAGGCTAAGTAATCTGCTCAGGTTTGCTCTTGGAGTTTTTGTTCCCTGATTGCTTTCCGTAGAGCTCTGGAGGACGGGAATGAAGATGGCGGCTTCCTAATCTCTGGCTTGGAGGAGCTGAGAGCTTGGGGCCCCACTCCTCAGTGCGCCCCCGGAGAAAAGCGCTCAATCCCTCCTGCCTCTGTGGTCTCCGGCCCACGCTCCGCGCTCCCCTGGCCTGTGACTGAGCGTTTCTATCATAGGCACACAGCCCCGTTTGGAGTCTCTAAACCCTGCAGGTTCCTGCAGCCTGCTCCTGTGCCACTCCCCCCTGAGGAGGAAGGTGAGTCTCCCTGGACCTGCCGCTTGTGGGGTCCCTGCCCAAAGAGCAGTGGTCTGACTGTGACTTGGATCACAGTTTAAGGTAACCCCGAGCTGAAAGCTCACTTCTCGGCTCCGTCTCTGCAGCTGGCTACCCCGCTCCGATACCTGGGAGCTCTGCCGCACTCAGACACCTCTCGGTCTTTCTGTGACCCAAGGGGACCTGAGACCACACTGTCCCTGTGAGCGCTCGAACCCTGCTTAGCCCCTGGAGCGACGTCCCTCAGTGGAGCAGACTTCTAAAAGTTCTGATTTTGTGCTCTGGGTCTCCACCACTTGCTGGGAGCTGGTCCCTCCCCCCCCCCCCCCTACTGTGCTCTATCTTCTCATATCACCTCAGATTCACTTCTCTGCACGTCCTACCTTCCAGGAAGTGGTCGCTTTTCTGTTCACAGAATTGCCGCAACAAGCAAATGAGACAGGGTCCCAGCTCTTGAGCTGCCTCTCGGGGAGTGGCAAAGACAGTCAATAAGCAGGTAATCACAAAATAATGGTGTCATTACATTTGTGATAAACAATGTGAGAGAAAAGCCCAGTGTACGGAAGACAAAATAACATCTAACTACACTGGGTGAGGAAGGCAGGCGGCACCTGAGGAAGTGACATTTAAGCAGAGAACTGAAAGACAAATAGGAATTTTCCAGGGGGGGATGAGGGTAGGTGTGGGAAGTGTGGAGAGACAGAATGTTACCATGTGGTGGTGGAGAGTTTGCCACTGGAAAGAAGGAAAGAAGTGTGCATTGCAGAGAAGGAAAGAATGGCAGGCTCCAGAGAGCAAATGGGGTCTGCTAGGGCATGTTAAGGATGCTGAATGTTTTCCTCCTAATAATGGGAAGTCATTTTTTTATAAGATTTATTTATTCATTTGGAGAGGTGGAGGGAGAGGGAGAAAGTCTTTTTTTTTTTTTTTTTTTTTTTTTTTTTAAAGATTTTACTTATTTACTTGACAGAGACAAAGGGAGAGGGAGAAACAGTCTCTCCAATGAGTAGGGAGTCTGATGCTGTGGGACTCGATCCCAGGACCCTGGGACCATGACCCGAGCTGAAGGGAGATGCTTCACTGATTGAGCCACCAGGTGCCCCAAGGAGAGAGTCTCTTAAGCAGACTCTGCTTAGAGCGCTGAGTGTAGAGCCCCATGTGGAGCTTGAGCTCATGACCCTGAGCGCATGACCTAAGCTGAAACCAAGAGTCAGATGCTCAACTGACTGTGCCACCCAGGCACCCCAGATTTGCATTTAAAAAACATCATTTGGGCATCCGAGTGGGATGATGGTGGCTAAAACAATCACAAATGATGGAGGCGGGAAGAACAGACTTGAGATTTGTTTAATAGGTAGAATCAACAAACTCTGGAGATTGAGGAGTGGGAGGTACATGGAAGAGGGAGATGTTAAGGTGACCCTCACATTTCAAGCACAAACAACTAGGTAGATGTATGAAGCATTGGCTAAGTTTGGGGCCCATTAAGTTTGAGAGCTATGAAAATTCAAGGGGAGATGTCATACCTAGTATCAGTAAAGAGGCAGAGAAGGCCATCTGCTGAGATGGAAAGGTGGGGACCAAGCAGGGCTTATAAAGTATGGGAGAAATTGATAGCGTATGAGCGCTACAATATGGAGTTTACAAAAGCAATGATCCTTTGCGGCTGGAGAACAAGACATTGGCACCATCTGGCTATTGGCCAACTGGTACTGAACAAACTCAGAGCAAGAGAGAGGATGACGGATGATGTTGGGGGAAATTGGGTGTATTAGCAAGGGTTCTCCAGAGAAACAGAACCAGTAAGATACCTATAGGTATACAGAAAGAGAGATCCTTATAAGGAATTGGTTCACACAATGATTACTCAGTCTACCCATTCAAATGCTAATCTCTTATGTAAAGGTCCTCACAGACACAGGCGGAAATGTTTACCAGCCCCTTGGGCATCCCTAAGCTCAGTCAAGTTGACGCATAAATTATCCATCACAGTGTGTTAATGAACTCAGTGGGGGTCGGGAGATCCTTTCACAATGTATATGTGGATCAAATCACCATAATGTACACTTTAATTTTTATTTATTTAATTTTCACATTGTACACTTTAAATATTCTATGGTTTTATATGTCCACTGTACCTCAGTAAAGCTGAGAAAAAAAATTAACCATCACCTTGGGTGTTGAAGATGGTCTTAGGAAGGGCAGAAGGTCAGGGGGCCGGGTGATTGTAGGGTGTGGGCTGGGAGGGGAGGTTGTGAAGTAGGGACCAGCTGGTGAACTGGGAGGAGAGGGGAGAGTTGGCCTGATGGCGGTGGCCTGAGGGGCAAGAGAAAGAAGACCTCTAGAGATAACCAGAGACGGAGAACTTAGTCTTCGAGATCTTAATAACAAACAGGTAGACCGGTTCTGTGTGGGAACATGGTCTAATGTGTAGGCCTGGTGACAAAGCAGGGTGGAGGTGATGGCTTCCAGGATCTGAGGCTACTGAAGTCTGGGCTTTAGAGTCACTGTGGGTTTTGAAGTTGCAAGTAGGCCCGATAGGGACGTGGCAAAGGAAAACCGTGAAGGAATTGCAGAGGTAGTTAAGGAAAATAGGAGAACGTTCCCCATGGACTCCCCAGCCAGAGACGAGGGCATGACAAAGGCCGTATGAATGGATGTGGGAACTTTAGGAGAAAAGACTGTGGCAAGAACGTGGTGAGACGAAGTTCTGGAATGGACAAGGGCAACCATTGTCTTGTCTTTGGGGAAGGGAGGCCTCAGAGCCTCCCTCCTCCAGGAGAGACATGGAAAAGGGCACAGAGCTCTGACATCAGGATTTTACACACAGCTTTCTGCCATTACTTCTTTTTTTTTTTAAATTTAAATTCAATCAATTAACAGATAGTGTATTATTAGTTTCAGAGGTAGAGTTCAGTGATCCATCAGTCTTACATAATGCCCAGCATGCATCACATCATGTGCCCCCCTTACTGCCCATCACCCAGTTACTCCATCCCCCTCCCCGCTCAGTTTGTTTCCTATGATTAAGAGTCTCTCGTGGTTTGTCTCCCTCTCTGATTTCATCTTGTTTTATCTTTCCCTCCTTTCCCCTATGCTCCTCTGTTTTGTTTCTTAAATTCCACATATGAGTGAGATCATATGATAATTGTCTTTCTCTGACGGACTTATTCTGCTTGGCATCATACCCGCTAGTTATGCCACGACTTTCTTCTGTACACTCGGGCATTTAGGAGGAGAAGGTGGGCAGTTTGGGGACAAGTCGTCAAAGACAGAAGGGGGGTTTCACAGAGCCACTAACACAGAATGACTCCACACAGGTGGCAGGAGTCTCCCTGGAAGTTTCTGATGGTGACACTCCCCAACTTAGAGAGACGAAGAAGACATTGATGTAAAGCTATCATGGACAATTAACTTTAGTGCATTATTCTAGAGTCCCTGTATCCCTGTACTCATGAACTAATTGGCTCACGGGTCCTATTTGCTTCTCCTTTCCCAATTTTTGCTACCTGGCCAGTCTGGAGTTAATATAGCAAGTACTCCTGTATTGGCATAATAAAAAGCATTTGCACTGATGGTAGATGCACTGGAGGAAAAAAAAGCATCCTCTTCCAGTGCTAAGTACCAGGGATTGTTTGCCTTTGGGGATTATCAAAGCAGGGTTCCTTCCCTTCAATTTAGCCAATGTTGAGGCTTTCAAATTTGTGTCCATTCACATAGATTGGTTAATTTTCAAGTTATCTTTTTTTTTTTTTTAAGATTTTATTTATTTATTTGTCAGAGAGAGAGAGAGAGCACTGGCAGATGGAGGCAGAGGGAGAAGCAGGCTCCCTGTCGAGCAAGGAGCCCGATGTGGGACTCGATCCCAGGATGCTGGGATCATGACCTGAGCCGAAGGCAGCTGCTCAACCAACTGAGCCACCCAGGCATCCCTCAAGTTATCTTTAACTACTCATCCCTCTGCTGCTGTTTCCTTCTCCTCAGCTAAATGCCAAAGTGTAGGGAAAGTGTTCAGAGCACAGTGATACCGAACTGTGGGTGAGTAACTGGGGGGATAGCTGCTCCTGCCCCCCGCCCCCCCACCCCCCGCCCAGGGGCTGTTTCATGGCTGGTTGGCTCCACCTCGGCCTTCCGCTCTCATGAGCTGTCATCCCTCTCAATGGAGCTTTCTGTGGTAGTCATCCCCAGGAGGACACGAGACTGTCCTCCCCATACTCCCACCTCCCTCTGACCCTGCCCGCTTCTCTCTCTTGGTACCCTCTTGGTACCGCTCTTCTAAAGTGCAACTCATACCCCTTCACACCTCAGCTTAGGAGGAGCCCACAGTGGCTGGCGGTGCCAGCGGAGTCAAGTCTAAACTCTTTGAATGAGGGGTGCCTGGGTGGCTCTGTCGGTTAAATGCCTGCCGTGGGCTCTGGTCAGGGTCCTGGGGTCCCGGGATCAAGGTCGCCATCAGGCTCTCTGCTCAGCAGGGAGTCTGCTTTTCCCTCTGTCCCCCCACTTTCATGCCCTCTCTATCTCTCTCAAATAAACAAATACATAAAATCTATTAAAAATAAAGTCCTTGAATGCGTGGGAGATGCCTGGCCATTTCCCCAGGAACATCGTTCCCCATTTTTTTTGGGGGGGGGGGTGGAGTCTGTTTTCTTCACTAGACTGTCACCTAAGCTTCTGCGAGGTCAAGACTGTGTCTTATTCACTGTTGTTCATTTGCAGATGCATTAGTTTCATAATTAATTAATTATGCATAGTTAGTTAATAAATGAAAAGAAAAGCAGTTCAGGGGCCATCGAAAATATTTGCCAAGTCATGGTTCAGAAAACCTTGCTGTAAGGGCTCATGCTCCTCATTAAGTGCTTGTTGCATAATTATGAATGGTCAGTCGCCTTATGGTATAAGCTACTCGTGTGTTCAGTGACCACCATTTTTAGCTAAGAATCAGAGGATTTTTGCCTTGCTTCCAGTTCGAAGAGGCAGTCAGAGAAATAGAGGCTGGGTTCTGACTTTGGGAGTACCTCCAAGATGTAGAGGGGAAAATGACATAGATCATGAGCTATCAGAACTAGCCCAGAAAATCTGGGACCTATGATCACAGGTCCCAAGAATCACAGAAAAGTTGGCATGCAAACTGTATTACCTTGTGTGGTGGTTATTTTGTGAATTCCTAATCACTCTTCTAAGACGGCAGGTTTCTGGCTTGCTAGGGACTGCCTCCTATGTCTTTGGATCCTTCCAACGTTTAGTATGGTGTGTTGGACACAGTAGGTCATTGATAAAAGTTTATTGAATGGCTAAATAAGGACTAAGTTAGTCATCTCCCCTGTGTCACACATGATTGCTCAGGGGAATCGAGACAAAATATTCAGGGACTTCTAGACTGTTCACAACAGAGCAATTACCACTTGAGCCCACTGGGATTAGCCCTGGGGACCCCTAGAGAATGGCTCCTCCAGTTAACAGTGTATTCAACATGACCATAACTTTAACGTATCTTGCCTTAGAATCACTAGAAATATGGGACATGCTGATCATTTTCAAGTCCCATCTGTATGGATCTTTATGGGTTTTCTTTATTCCATCCATGCTCATCCAGATACCTTTTTCTGTCAATTGTGGAAAATTCTTTCTAAGAATAGGGGCTGAGAAAATAGATAGGGAAAGTCAATTGCATTCTCTTTGCTAGAAGTCCTAAAAATAGGAATGGAGAGAAATGAAGATGGGGGCATTCTGAAGGGTCGTTAGGTCTGCCTCCTCTTTATCACTGTTGAATCGCTACCGTGTGTCAACCCACAGCGTGCGCAGTTAAGTGCGTAGGATCCCTGCATAGCAAGTTAATCCATATGCAAACACGGTGACCCCAATTGCTTTGCAATAGAGAGCCACATGGCCCGTGCCCTTAAAATACATCATTTGGGCAGCTGCCAACGGGCTGATTTATCCCAGCTGGCCAGAAGCAGCCCCGAGATCATCAGCGCCTTTGTTAATTGGGAGAGAGGGGCAGAGGAATCAAGATATTCCTGGGCACCAAGCATTCATTAGCCACCTGGCCTTCCTAAATTATGATCCTGCCATGATTTTCCCAGTGCTTCCACTGAAATTTTAATATTTGGAATGTATTAATAACTTAGAACATGTCATTTTCTAAATAAGCAATGCCCTTCTGGACTCAGTGGAGAAGGAAGCCCAGAGAATGGATGGTTAAGCAGCACAGATATTGGCTCCCCAGTGGAAGGAGCGGTGTGGGGGTGACCCTGCAAGTTTTACCCACGACAGCAAATACAAACAGAGGGGAATGTATGAATGGGCCTCGGGGTTAATGCCCCTGATTTCTATTCATTTGTTCTACTCATATAATGTCTTCACAGGACCAACCCCAGAAAAATGATGACACATGATAATAGAAGCTAACAGTTCTAGAACACTTATTCTGACAACCGCCGTGCCATGTAGTTTACACCAGGAACTCCTCAGAGTACCCCCACGGAACCCCCACAGGACCTCAGAGAACCCCCATCTCCCATGGTCATGGGCGCCTCGCAAGGGCAGGGACGTGGCCAGTCTCGTTCACCTTTTCATCCTTTGCACCTAGAGCATTGTCAGGCACATAGTAGCTACTCAATAAAATATTTGGTGAAGGAACCAAGCTTCATTTTAGATGAGGCAGTCGAGGTGTGACAAAGTTAGTAACTTGTCCATGTCATGGAGCTCTAGAAAGGGACAGAGCTGGGACTCACGCCCTCATTCACTGTCCTCAGGCATCCTCTTGTACTAGGTACTCCGAGTTCCATCAGCCTCCTGTGTGAGTCTGTTCCTGTCAGTGCTGTGTTCTCCCTTGTTATGGACTGAAGGTTGTGTCCCCCTCACTTTCAGGGGTTGAAGACTTGACCCCCACCCCCCCACCAGTGTGATGACATTTGGAAGTAGAGGCTTGGGGAGGTAATTAGGTTTGGATAAAGTCTCGAGGGTGGGGCTCCCATGTTGGGATTAGTGCCCTTATAAGATGAGGAAGAGACATCAAAGCTCACTCTCTCTACCTTATGAGGACACAGCAAGAGGTGTTTGTTGGCAAGGAAGAGGACAGGGCCCTCACCAGGAACTGAATCTGCCAGCAAGCTGATCTTGCATTTTCCAGCCTCTAGAGCTTTCAGAAATAAATGTCTGTTGTTTAAACCACCTAGTCTGTGATATTTTGTGATGGCAGCCCAAGCAGACGGAGACAACCCTTCAGGCACACTCATCAAAATTTACTTGTCCCATGTCCCATTCATTTAAGGCCTTGCTTTCTACCAGTCAGCAACAACCAGTGATGTGATCAACTTCCTGCCTCTTTCTACTCCCCAGGCCATCCGACATCAGAGTTTACAAAGAGATTCACACAGGTGATTTCATATGATACTCAAAAACAGCTTGTGAAACAGGTGGGACAGTCTTTGCTATCCCCACTTTACAGCTAAGTAAACTGAAGCCTGGAAAGATCAAGTGACTTACCATGACCACACAGGAAGGACTAGGACTCAGTTCTCTGACTCCCCAGCCCGGTGCTTCATCCTCACCACATTGGGAAAAATGTCACAGTGTGTCATTCATTCAGGAGCAGGTTGCCTTGTAATTGAAGGCCGATGGAGAGGCAGGATGTCACCTTCAATGAATGACTCTCTCTAGAGACATTTTGGGCAAGTGAGCTCAGAGATTCTGGAGTGCTTCAAATGATTCTGACTTGGCAGGGATCTAGCTTTCCTAACCTGAGCCTGGGACAGGATCATTCTTCTGAAAATCTCCAGATAGCTGGCCAACAGGTGTACTTGTCTAATGCACACACTGAATTGATCTTCAAGTCCTGACTGTTCTAAGAAGTGTCACCTGCATTTGCCCCTTTCTGGCCATCCCCACTCCACCTGCCATGCCTACCTCGGAGCCTCATGCCATCCTGCCTGACCTACTGCTGGGATCTCCCAACTGGACTCCAGCTATGCCTCTACTCTATCTAAGCCACCTCCCATGTTGGGGGCCAAGTGATCTCCTTGAATAACAAATCCAATGACCCCAAGCTCCTGCTTAAAAACTCATGTTTGAAGAGTATAGGAGGTGAATGTAGCAGATTTTAAAAAGGGAAAGATAAAAAGGAGTTTTTAAAAAAGATTTCATTAATTTATTTGACATAGAAATATCGAGAGAGGGAACACAAGCAGGGGGAGTGGGAGAGGGAGAACAGGCTTCCCACCAAGCAAGGGGCCTGATGCGGGTCTCGATCCCAGGACCCTGGGACCATGACCTGAGCCGAAGGTAGACGCTTAATGACTGAGCCGTCCAGGCACCCCAAGATAACAAAAATTTTTGGAAAAACTTTCTTTTGGAGAGGACGTGAAAATGGTTTTACTCTTCTTTAAAAAGTTATCTTTTTGTTTTCTTTTAGAAAGTACGCTCATGGAGTGCAAAGTTTTATCTCTTTATGACACAAAGTTGTGGGACACCTAAATATTAATACATAAAAGAACAACCACACCTGATGTCAATTCTGCTAAGGATGGGGATCTTTAGCATGTCACAAAATTCAAAACAGAGGCCATTTGCACTGACTTTGTTTTTTAAAGAGTGCTAATTTTTGACTCCAAGGAGATAATCCAAAAGAAGGGGGAAAAGTCAATAAAAATCAAGATGATCATCGTGGAGTAATTTATAATAAAGAAAAACTAAAACAAGAGTAGTTAAGGAAATTATGTTGTGCCAATTTGATGGACTCTTGTACAGTCACTAAAAATTATAATTATGCAGACTGTGTAGCAACAGAAAATGGCTATGATATAATGTCAAGCATGCAAAGCAGAAGAGCAAATTGCACGTATACTTGATTACAACTCTAAACATCGTGTTTACATGTGGGTAAGGACTGTCAGGAAGCAAGAAGAATGAAAACAGATTAGTTCGGCTGGTGGGAACGTGAGGGATTCCTCATCTTCTGGAATTGGTGTTTATCACGCCGTTTTGAAAGGATGCTGTTTAGCTCTTTCGGGGTCCACTTTCGAGAGCGTCGGTCCCTGGAAGGCCCATGAACAGCAACACGTGTCGCTGTCCACTCACTCGCCGGGTCTCTCCTGGGTGCCTGGCTCTGCTGGTGGGAATATTTTGATCCAACCTGAGCAGGGCCATTTGCACAATTGTTCCCAAGTGCAGCGTTGCTGCGGAAACTCAACCACTGGATGGATATTGATACATAAATGCAATCCTATCCACAGCGATTCTCCACTTTTTTTCTTTTTAATTTAAAAACAGCTCAAGCACAGGCTGGGAAACCATATACCTGGATTGTTGCAGAGGGAATTGCTGATTGGAGTGCTGATCAGAATTCTGAACTCGATGATCTCAAAGACCTGCTGAGTCTATGAGTCTCACCCATGATCAGTGTGACCTTTCTATACACGGTGTTGAGGGTCTTAGACGTTCATGCGCTGTTTCCTGCTCCAGGAATGATGTGGCACGTCATTTAACATAGAGCACATTGGAATGGATGGACCAGGCTCTGTGGTCTGTAGCCCCCCCACTTTTCCCACCAATGACCTCTGTGACTGTACGTGAGTTACTTGTCATCTCTTGGGACCTCAGTTTGGTCATCTGTAAAATTGGGACATCAGAACCTACCCGTGAAGGTTGTGGAGAGCCGGGTGATAAGCAGGCATGTAGTAGGTGCTGAATTAAATGGGAAGGAACGAGACACACGATAGTGACAGACTGAAGGAGGCTGGTGGGCCTTAACAGGGAAGCACAGGAAAAGTGAGTTTTAAGTAGGGATTTAAAGGAGCAGATCCAGTGCAGGTGAAACAGAAAACTGTTGATAACATATGCTGTGACATAAAGAAAAGCTGGGAGTTACTGCCAATTTACAGATGGCGAAAATACCGTTTCCCCCAGGGAGCAGCTGTAACAGAAGCAAACATGAGCAATCAAGAGGCTCCTACATTTTTATTTAATTGCAAAAAAAAAAATTAAACGCATAATCTGAGAATCACCATAGGCACCGACTCTACCTTCTCTCTTTGAAGTCAAGATCTCTCTCTTAACTAGATCAGTCTTTCATGCTGAAATTCATTTTTTTAAAGATTTATTTATTTGACAGACAAAGATCCCAAGTAGGCAGAGAGGCAGGCAGAGAGAGAGGAGGAAGCAGGCTCCCCGCGGAGCAGGGAGCCTGATGTCCTAGGACCCTGGGATCCCGACCCGAGCCGAAGGCAGAGGCTTTAACCCACTGAGCCACCCAGGTGCCCCTCATGCTGCAATTCAAAGAGAAGCTTCCCTAATAAGCTGCCTTCTCAGTTTTATGGTGGTTACGTGTATCATGTGAACTATTTTCTGTTTTAAAGCCCCAGCAATTCTCTTGGGACCAAGATTTCCACTGACATTGAGACTCAGTATTAATTCAAAGACTACTTTCTTAGTGACATCAGAATTCGATAAACGAAAACGGAAAACTTTGGACTTTTGCAAAGCAGTATTCAGTTCTTTTCTTTCTTTTTGCCTTCACTTTGTTTAGGAAAAGTCAAAATGTCGAAAGAAGAAGTAGTAGTTAGTATTTATACAAAACTTAAAAAGCAATAAGCCATTTCAATTTCTCAAAAGTGCACCCTAAGCACATGAGAAACTTCTGGTATTTCAGGAATGTGGAAACTAAACTAATGAGCATGTCATGTGGAAAGATTAAATACAGCATATGGCATTTCCAGAGTCAACACAAAACCCATGGGGGCATTTATGGCATCTGA
Source organism: Mellivora capensis (assembly GCA_004024625.1). NCBI lineage: Eukaryota > Metazoa > Chordata > Mammalia > Carnivora > Mustelidae > Mellivora > Mellivora capensis. The sequence continues at coordinate 37,650 of PISX010013817.1, read as the reverse complement.
AGACTGGTTTTATGAACTCCACGAAGCCAAGTTTTGTGCTGAAGCTGGAGCCAGACAGACGTACTATTCACAGTACTTGGGGATTTCTGTGGAAACAGCTTACAGATTTTCTGACAACCCTGTCTTTCAAGTCAGATGAATGAAGCACCATTGTTGGGTCATGAGGAACTTTCATAAAAAAGTTGTCACTGAAGTTGCTTCTTATTGGGGGCAAGGGGTGTAGAAATGGCAGTCTTTAATTTTGCTTGAGGGGCGCCTGGGTGGCTCAGTGGGTTAAGCCTCTGCCTTTGGCTCAGGTCATGATCTTAGGTTCCTGGGATCGAGCCCCGCATCGGGCTCTCTGCTCAGCAAAGAGCCTGCTTTCCTTCCTCTCTCTCTGCTGGCCTCTCTGCCTACTTGTGATCTCTCTCTCTCTGTGTCAAATACATAAATATTAAAAATAAATAAATTTTGCTTGAAAAATGAAAATATGTTAGACGCCGAAATCAGTGCTGAATTAAGGTTAGCTTTGAATGGAAAAATAAGAGAAGTAACCAAATGAACCAAATGCCAAGTGAAGACTAATAACCTTTGGGCCTTGTTAGTAGATGCTTGTCTCCCACAGGGACCTTGACTGAGATTACCGTGAAGCGGGGAGGGTGTCTGGGGCACACAGACAGCTCGACATTTTGCAGGTGGACACTTAATATAGGCTGATTTGCTATTATTACCTCACCTATGCTTTTTCAAGGATGTTGGCTTGGTTCAGGGCTTAGCAATGGCACGCCAAGACACATTTAGCTCTTCTAAAGCCACAGCCTTTCTTTTTTTTTTTTTTTTAAGATTTTATTTATTTATTTGACAGACAGAGATCACAAGTAGGCAGAGAGGCATCCAGGGAGAGAGAGGAGGAAGCAGGCTCCCTGCTGAGCAGAGAGCCCGATGCGGGGCTCGATCCCAGGACCCTGAGACCATGACCTGAGCCGAAGGCAGATGCTTAACCAACTGAGCCACCCAGGCGCCCCAAGCCACAGCCTTTCTTGGCTGGATCTAAAATGCCAAATATTGTGCTATCCATGGAGATGTTAAGACTTCTACAAGTTCTCAGGAATCCTCTATTTGTAAATCAGTTTACACGGACTGTCGGGTGGACTGTTGCTGAAAGAGTCAACGGAGCGCCTAACGATGCTAAGGCTTTCAAAGCATTTGGCTCAACTATTGCCAGTCAAGGAAGAGAAGGATTTATTTCTTTATCTTCTTCAAGGGCAGATGACTTACCAGAAAGGGCAATTGCCTTGTGGGCAATAGACCTGGGTTTGAGTTCAAGTGGGAAGAGGGTGAGATTAGGACTTGGGATCTGGGTCTTTGTGGACAGTGTTGGCCCCCGTGAACATTCTCACCTCTCAGAGCCTCCGTTTGCTTGAGAAATGAACTTACAAGTAACATTTTTCTCATAGGACTGTTGGGAGGCTTCCAGGGGCTCTGATGTTTTCGAAGGTGCTTCACGTCTTACAAAGTACTGTACCGAGTTAGGTATTATGCCTGCTAATTGCGGGATCTTTGACAACCTCTTAGCTTTCCTGAGCCTTATTTGCCTTCATAAATTGGGGAGAGTAATGGCAGGCCTTATTCATTCCCTAAAAGTATTGTAAGGCTTAAAATGAAATGATGGGGGAAAAACTAGGCATACGGCAAAAGACTTTGTTATTTCAGCAATTGAGAACAATTTTAAAATAGTCAAGTGAAACGCCTTCAATATTATCCACTTTGGGATGATTTAATGATTTCTACTGCTTGTTGAATGTTGCCATTTGTTTCTTTCGATCCACAGGTGGTTTCCGGTATTCTAATAATCTATAAGGTGGTTTACGGCATAAATACAATTTAGTGGCTGAAGAAAATAATATTCTCATGTTACCACAGAGTTGTTTTTAACTACTTCCCAGGACAACTGCCTCATGAATGCTGGCGCATCATTGTACCCATCATTTCTCCTTTGGGTAGTTATGTCCCCCTGCTTCCTGATCTCTCTACTGTCTGCTTCTGCGACATACAGGTGGCCACATCGGCCTGGAGCCAGTCCTAATTCCGTCATTGCTTCTCTGGAAGAGGTGATCTCTGCTAGAAACTAGCTGCTCGGGACCTCTGCAGAGTGGGAGGGGAGCCTCTGAGACACTGTGGAAACCAACATGTTGAGATCTCATAGATGGACAGATAGAACTTAAGAAAACGCATATATCTGCATTTTTGAAGAAAATCCTCTTCTTGCTGTGCAGCAATATTGTACCTTTTGAGGGGTGTTTTATGGGTGCTCTCTGAGCTTTTTAGTGCCTAAGAGCCACAGCATCTTGAGAGTTTCTGTCATTGCCTTTATGAGGAGAGGGTTGGCTCAGCCCAGTTGAATATATACCATTTCTTCAGAAAAAGCCCAAAGACAGGCACTGTTGGCATTATCTTAGTAATTTCAAATGAAACATTCCTTGGTGAAAGGCAGTCTTGTTCCTATCCCAAGACCTATCTATATTGGCTCCCAAGCTGGTGTCCGCATTTCACAGAGGAGGTGAGGTACCAGCGTTTGTGCTTGTCTGTGTCCCTGCAGAGCCCTCCCAAGCAGGTCCTTACCTAGTCAAATGGACAAAAGACGGTATTTCTCTTCTAGGGGATTTTGACTTCCAAAGAATGACGGGAGGTTAAAGGGCCATAAGAGTGGGTATGGCAGACTCCAGGACACATTTTCTGTGTGCAAAGCTCCCAAATGAAAAGCAGAAAATGGCCAATTTATTTGAAAACTGAGACTGTGAAGCGGCAGAAAGGATGAAGTCTTTCTGAAAAGTAAAATAACAACCCCAAAAAAGCAGATAGTAAAACTTGTTAGCAGCTACCGAAGAAGTGAGAGAAGGGGACAACCCCTGTGTGTGTGTGTGCACGTGTGTGCACACGTATGCTTGTAAATACTACAGAAGCTTTCTTCTAGTCTCTGCATTGTCTTTATTTCTTCCAGGTTTCCTTGTCTTGTGTATTGCTTCTGGTCTCTCTTCCCCTGCAGTGGTTTTCCTCACTTGTCTGGCTGTCACCGATACTGGAGTGTGAGGCCCCCACAAGCTAAGTGATAGCTCCGTGTGTGTGTGGGCAGGACTGCAAACTGGTATGGTCAACAGATGGGGACTTGGCTGTTTGTTGGGGATATAGAAACGTTTTCTTCTGTGCATCCTTCCCTGGATCCTAGCAGTTTTCTCAGAAAGGAACACTGTTTCTACTCTTGCCTTCAGAGTTTCAGTTAAGCTCGAGGAGCAAGAAGAGAAGGGGGCAGAAGTTCTCCATTCAGCCTGTAGTACTGTCTTTATTTTTAATTAATTAATTAATAAATATTATTACATTTTTTTTTGAGAGAGAGAACATCCCAGGGGGTTGTGGGGGGGGGGTCCAGAGAAAGAGAGGGAGAGAAAATCTCAAGCAGACTCCGTGCTGAGTATGGAACAGAGCTGGGGCTCAATCCCATGGCCCTGAGATCGTGACCCAAATGGAAACCAAGAGTGGAACACTCATTCGACTGAGCCCCCCAGGCCTCCTATTTTAATTTTTACTGCAGTGTAATTGACATACGGTATTATTTTAGTTTCATGTGTACAACGTAGAAATGGTCACCCTGGTAAGTCCAGTTAACATCTGTCACCAGAAATAGTTTTTACAGTGTTATTGACTCTATTCCCCATGTTGTACATTACATCCCCATGTCCTATTTATATTATAACTGGAAGACTGTACTTCTTAATCCCCTTCACCTTCTTGGCCCCTCCCTGGGTCCCCCTCCCCTCTGGAAACCAGCTGGTTCTCTGCATCTAGGAGTCTGTACGGTCTTTCCTTTCATTCTTCTTTTCTTGGATGAAGCTCTTCTTGCCCTCATGTGTGCCTAAGTCTCAGACTCCAGCACCTGACTCCTTGATCCTCTCTGAATGAACTTCATCTTCTACCTGGCAGGGTAAGGGCTCCTGCCTGACTACATAGGTGGGGTAGGCACCTGGGACACAGACCTCCTCACTGGGACCTGCTTTGTGCCTCTCTGCCTTCAGGAGAACCTAGTATTATGAATTCCTGAGCTTTCCATGGTCCTGGGGTATAAATAGGTTTGCCTCTGGTTGCCTTCCCCTGCAGGCACTTGGATTCAGCTTTCTTTGCTGCCTTTCCCATACAATTTCCACAGTACAAAATGTTATTGACATTTCTCATCTGCTTAGTCTTCTCCTGTTTGTTGTTTGTTTGCATATTTTTAGCTCTTTAATTCTTTTGCTGTCATTTTATCAGGTTTCGGGAGGAAGTAGAGATAAACACCTGTGTTTATATAATCAGAAGTCCAATAATGGAATTTTAACAAGATACAGACACCAAGGCCCCATTCCTAAGGATTCTCATTAAGGGATGTTAAGATGGGATCTGGGCATTCCTATACTTTACGGACTCTCAGTAGGGGGATGAGGTGAGCTGACTTCATGCGCCACTGAGCCCCAATGGGGTGCGGCTTTGAATACATTCCTCATACATAGTTGACTTCTACCCTTCTTGCTAGAAGCACAGAAATGGGCAACAGCTACGTGTGAAAAGCACTTATTGGGGCTTTCTGTGTCCCTGGAATGGTGTTAAACATTCTTTTGGTTGCAGATGATTGAGTTAAACAGCTTTGGCAGTGAATTTTTGGCCAACATAAATAATGGTGGAAAACGCAGGTACTCAAACCCCAGATGGGCTTCCCTGGTCTTGTACCAATTCTCTTCTCTGTGTGCTGGCTTCATTCTTCATGAGGCTAGAACCACTTCCACAGTCAGATTTGATCTTCTGTCTTTATAGATTTGAGTCTAGAGAGGAAGGGTCTTTCCCTCTGCCCTACTAGTCTCCTACCAGCTCAAGTATGAACAACGGCCTGGGATGGGTCACGGGGGGCCAGGTTTGTATCTCCTGATCAGTCATGGTAGTGAAGTCTGCTATCATATGCCCTTGGCTATTTGGCACCTGGGTGTGCATGTGCACCATCTGTGCAAAACCACAAACATGCTTTTTTCCTTCACGTTCCGAAATGTTTCAAAGTCACGTCCACTCCTATACATCATTCCTTTTCATTAGTTCTAGATGTAGCTGCTGCTTCTTCTTCTTCTTCTTCTTCTTTTTTAGATTTATTTATTTTAGTGAGTCAGAGAGAAAGAGTGAGCATGAGCAAGAGGAGGAGCAGAAAGGGGATGGAGACAAACAGACTCCCTGCTGATCAGGCAGCCCTCTTTGGGTCTTGATCTCAGGACCCTGAAATCATGACCTGAGCTGAAATCAAGAGTCAGACGTTCAACCAATTGAGCCACCCAGGTGCTCTGAGTGTAGCTTCTTGTGATTCTGAAACTTACAGGTAGTATGAACAATTACTCTTCCTCAACTGACCCAAGCCCCTAGAGCTCTGGTCTCAGTGGGCTGAGTCCCCAGACCTGGCAGATAATCTGGTAACAAATAGCTTACCTGACTCTTCAGGTAAGATCTCTAGCAGAGTGAAGGGATGCTGACTGCCTTCCATTTGCTATTCTGGCCATCCGTTGTTGCACAGTAAACCACTTCAGTTTTCAATGGTGACAGCAATAACAGTTATTTATTTTGCTCCTGGTTCTGGAGGTTGAGCTCAGCTGGGTCATTCTCAACCACGGCCTCAGACAGCTACTTGGGCCTGGGGTCGTCTCAAAGGCTTCTTCATCCCACAAGCTTGCCTGGCTGGGAAGACTCCAATGGCTGGGCTCCTTGGGCAACTCTCTCTCCTTGAGCCATCTCCATCTGGTGGCCTTAGGGCTCTGGGCTCCGTACGTGGCAGCTGAAGGCTCCCAGGATGAGTGTCCCAAGATAAACCTGCAGGAGCTCCGTGGCTCTTTCTATCCCAAACTCAGAACTCAAAGTGTCATCTCCGTTCTATTTGCTTTGTGGAGACAGTTACCAAGGCCGGCCCAGTTTCAAGGAAATGTCAAAACCACTCTCCTGATCTTCACCCACCCAGTGACCCTTTTTAGGGTCTGCCACTTTCAACATCTCACTTCTGCTGTTTATAGGATTCTTTGGTTGCTCGTGACATGATTTGGATTAGATGAGCACTGGTTGTTACATGCAACTAATGAAACATTGAACACTATGTCAAAAACTAATGATGTACTGTACAGTGGCTAACTGGAAATAATAATAATAATAAAGAATTAGCATAGAGCTAAACCACAGAGGGCGGGGGACTAGAGACAAGGACTTGAGACAAGGACTGTACTCCCTGTTCCTTTTGAAGAGTTCCAATGACTTGCTAAGGGACACAAACCCTCTCTGGACCAATGACTATAGTTGTAGGGTGTCTACTAGCTTTGGCGTGGCTGAAAAAGGGTGATTGCCTCTCCATCAGTTACTGCGGTCCAGGTTGTGTTAAAGGTAGCAACTCCCATGTGGCCACCCAAGTGAAGGGATCAGGAAAGGCAGTTCCCTGAAAGAGGAAGGGTGCTTTGCAGGGGAGGAGGTGATGGACTGACTGGGCAGTGAAATCCTGCTCAGTTTTTACATAGAATATCTCACTGAATTCCAGCACCAACCTGCCCCTGAGGTAGGCATTAACATTATTCCCTTTTAACAAATGAAAACACTGAGGCTTCGAGATATTCAGTATCCTGGCCAAGGTCACTCAGCCAACCCTGGCAGAGTGAGCTGCTGCGCCCCTTCTGTCCAAATGCAAGTCCCTGATCTAAACACCTCTCTTTCCCTAGTCCCCAGCCACACTCTCCAGCACAGCCAATGGAGGTGAGAGGGCAGAGGAGGTAAAGGGGGAATGGGGATTGTCCCCAGGAGGACAGTCTCTGACCTCCAGCCCCCACATTTCACTTTTCTCCCCTGCCCACCTGCCTGGCCTCCACTTGGGCGCCCGCCCCGGCCACCACTCCTCCAAGTGGCCAAGCAGTGGCCCGATTGCCCATGGGTACGTTGGTCCAGCAGCCTACACCCGCTCCTCCCTTTCTTCAGCTGCAGAGAGGATGGACCGTCCCCCAAAGAATCTTATGAGGAAATGCATGGACGATGAATCCAAAGCAAACAACACAGAAATACAAGAGTTGAGATGATGTGTGTGACCACAGAGAGTTGATTCTTTATCTTAGCTTCAGGAAAGGTCTGCCCTCCACCAGGATAGCTGCTGCTGCTTGCCAGGGCCCCAAACCTTTTGTTTCTTTCCCAGTCTGTGGCTGAAAGTGCTTCCCGGAGGTGCTTTCACCAGCTCATTCTTGAGGCAGGTCTCACCTCTGCGGTCTTCATTTCACTGGCCATGAAAGGCTGAGGCTCACCAGGCCATGCGATCAAGGAGGTCTTCCTTGACGAAGGCCCCTGTCCTCCGAAGAAGCCTGGCAGGCCCCTTACCTTCCACAGTCCAAGGTAATTGCTTCAGCAGTTCCTGAGTAGCTCCCATTGAGCTCATCTGTAGGACCAAGATCATGGACAAGACCGCAGCCCAGTAGAGGTCGGGGCTTTCTGCCTGAACATGCGTGTGTTTGTGTGTGTGCAGTGGGGGGGAGCAGAACTCTGATCATTATAACTTCTCTATTTCAAAATGCCTCACACATATGTAATGACGACCCACATAGAGTCAGCAGTGGGGAGGGGAACCACAAGGGATTTCTCTCTCTAGACCTCTGTAGACCCCCATTAGTACACGAGACACCCCCCGTTTGTGCAAAGCAGAAGCAGAAGGCCCTGAAACTCATACTGTTTCCAAGCTGAGGGCTCTGGGGCCGGGGAGGGAACAGTTCATTGTTTCTTTCTTTTTTTTTTAAACAGCTGAGAGCAAGATAAAAGAAAATTACAATAGTTTGACAGCATAATTTTAATAAGTTTTATTTTTTTTCCTGGCACAGAGATTCATCAAATCGTGGCTGGAAGCAATAGAGAGATAAGAGGGGGGAACGAGTGTTGAGACAAGCAGTCACCGCAGTGTCCGCCTGGAATGTTATTGGGTTGTGAGGGTTGTTCACACTGTTGCTATTCCCAAATGCTTTACTGACTCAAATTAAAAAATGATTATTTAATGTATTCAGTTGTTCTGTCTGCTCCTGAAAGAGCGACTGTTATGGCCTTCCCAGTTGACGGCGGGTGGGCGCGCATTGGATTCCTGTCTCTGCAAGCCGGTCCTCTCTCAGCCCTCTCTCCTGCTCCCACTTCTGCTCTCCCCTGCGGTGGGGGTCGTGCTCTGGCCCCTTTCAGCTTGCAGCTGAAGCCATAGGAAGCTCAGTTTTTCTGGGGTGCTTCAGGAGAGGAGAGGGGGCAGACAGGATGCTAGTGGAAGGAGGAGGGTGGCAGCTGGAGGGGGTGGCTCCATAGCAGGGTTGGACATTCTAGAAATCCTACTGCATTCAGTTACTGGGCATCTCTATGTATGCTGGCTGTGTGCTGGGTGCTTGGGATGCCAGTGAGAGACGGGCAGCCTCACTCACTGTCCTCTAACACTTACATAAACTCTGTCCCTGTTCTGAGTGCTGAGTCTGCTCCCAGGGTGCCCCGTGATGCAGGCTAGTCTCTGAGTGCAGTGCAGCCCAACAGGATCCCCAGCCAACTTACGAACGCAGGGATAATTCAGCTGCCTATGGGCTGTTCTGCTTCTGGAGGTGCTAGGCGCCTAGGAGTCTGATGTGGTCCCTGGCATCACACTGAGTCAGTGGCTGGCCCTGGACATGCCCTGCCCTGTGATATTTCCCAGCTGCACCTCCTGTAAGCACGGGCCCCTGAGTGTCCAACAGCCTGCTTTCGATGGGGATAAAATCTGTCTCACTTCTTAGCATTGATGACAGATGGTCTACAATCTCGACTACCCTAAGTAACACCAAATAAGAACGATACACACTTTGGTGAAAGATTTCATGCATACATTTGTCAAATCCTGTCAGTTGCTACTTCTGCTGTATGCCTTCCTTCCATCAATCCCCTCCTTCCCATTCCCACTGTCCTAATTCAATCCCTCATTATCTGCCACCTAAGATGATTTTCTCGGCTTTCTTACTCCTTTCTCTGCCTGCCTTCTCTCTGCCTTTGAGATCATCCCACATAATGCCACTGGATTAATCTTCTTAAAGTGTAGCTCAGATCGCGTCATTCTTTGGCTCAGAAACATTTTGTGACTTCTTCTGGTTGTTTATTAAATTAAGAGAATACTGTTTTGGGTTCGCACAAGGCAGGTACAGCGTGGCCGCAGCTTCCCTACCTGCCTTTAGTTGCTCTTCTGCTTTTGTGTCCAGTGCTCTGGCTGGAATGTTCCTTTCTGGTATCTTGGCCGGCTGGAACTCTCACTGTCCTTCAGTGCACAGCAAAGATGGCTTCTCTTTCACAAAGGCTTTCCCCTGTCCCCAAATGGGGTATTACTCTTCCTGTCCTGAACAGGCAAGAGTTTGGTCCTTCTCTTATGACAGTTGTCAAAATTAGTGGTGAGTGCCCTTTTTGGATAGCAAATTCATGGGGGAAGTGTCTTCTATCTGGAACTCAAAACATCTGTTGATTCTGGTGAATGGACACGGTATCCATCTGTGCGTTCCCGGTGTGTCCTGCCTATCAGAGCAGCCTTATTGTTTTGTGGAAAAATAGAACTGCGGCCCCTTGTTCTACCAATATGATGATAAAGAATCAGAAATTTCTATATTTGTATGCATGTTCATTAATGAATGTGTGTGTGAAAAGAAATGCAATGTAGGCCAGCTTAGACAGAAAAGGGTTTGTTGGAAGGACACACATTTGCAGAACTGAGGAGGAAGATGAACTATCCAGGGTAGTCCCAAGGACCTCAGGGACAGAGATCGACAGCTCTGTGTGTTGTGTAGACATTATTTGGATCTCATTTAGTTTCTGTCTGGGAGTTAACTTTAAGGTAAGGTGGAGGGAGGACTCGCTACGGCAGCACATATAAGGTGAGGTGGGAGGATAAGAAGTGAGAGGGATGAAGGGGTAGAATCATCTGGGTCACCTATGATCACAGAAGATGAGTAAGTAGATGACAGAGCTCTGTCCTATTACTTTTGACCCAAGCCATAAGATTTACAGGACAATCCCTAATTTGTCCTGTTTCCTACAGAGGAAGCAGACCTACAGGGAGAGCCTGCCCCTTTCTTTTCCAAATGGCAGGGGCAGGGAAGTAGGCGCTTTAGAGGGCGCTAGGAACAAACAGGCGAGGGACAGGGCTGGAGGTGCTGCGGGTGGTCATGGTAGTAGGTCCTTGGCGAAGGACCAAGCTGAAGAATTCCAGATGAGTTCTGGCTCTAGGCACAGAGCACTGGAAGTTAAACCTTTTAATTAACAGTGGTTGATAAAATGTCCTGGCTGCTGGAGCAATTAGGTGACTTGAAAGGGCTTAAAAGAATAACGAAAGAAGTGGGTAATGAGAGAGACACGCATCTGTGAGGCCATGACTGATGCCAGGGAGCATCTGCCTACCAGAGGTAACCTGAATATTTAACGTTATGAATCTATAAATATTTAACTACGTTCAAATATTTAGCTACTGCAATTGCTTCTCTTAAAAAATGAAAATTTTTTTTTCTGAACATAGGGTCATTTTTCTCAAAGCGCAATGTCGTCTAAGCAATTCATTGAAAAAATCGTTTTTGACGATTTCCCATCGGTTACAGAATACAGCCCACCGTGTGTCAGGATCCCTTCTGATACATGGATTGGACCGAGTGTAATGAGAGCTCTGATCTGGCTATCTTTCACTGCACACAGGGGTTAGGACACCTCTCCCAGTTTCCTGATGTTGACTGATCATATCTTTTTTTTTTTATCTGCCCATGAGAATCTTATAAGACTCCCCTCTGGGCAAAATCATGCCCCAATATAGAAAACCTATGCATTTAGGGAATAGTCAACCACCACAACAAAATAGTATCTAAAAATGGGGAGTGGGCGTTTGTTAAAGGAAAGGTGGGGAAGGAAAATCTCCAGGACATTTGGCCACAGACATGTTCTTGGGAATATTAATTCTAGGAGAGACTTTGCAAGGAAATGGAGCATGTGGAACTTAATTTCCTCTGAGCCATTTGTGCCCACATACGCTTTGGAAAGCTTTTGTGTACTCCTGGGCTCAGGTTCTCTCATTTAAACATTGCTCCTCTCCACATATGCTTTGTCTCTGAAATTCTCCACTTCTGAGGGCATTCCCTTCTTCCTCAACACCTTCTCTCTCTTGGGATTTTCTTTTTTAAGATTTTATTTATTTATTTGACACAAAGAGAGAGAGATCACAAGTAGGCAGAGAGGCAGATGGAGAGAGAGAGGGAAGCAGGCTCCCCGCCAAGCAGAGAGTCTGATGCCGGGCTCGATCCCAGGACCCTGGGATCATGACCTGAGCCGAAGGCAGCGGCTCAACCCACTGAGCCACCCAGGTGCCCCTCTCTCTTCGGATTTAAGGGAAGACCCTTTCCACAGCCTCTAAGCAAAAGGAAGGTAAACTTCCATCTGTTTCTCTTAATTCTATCATTATTGCCTACCTCTCTTGTATTAGTCAGGATTCTCTGGAGAAACACCACCAGTATGGTAAAGATAATAGATACAGTCAGACAGATATAAAAGGATATTTACTATAAGAATAGGCTCATGACATTATGGAGGCTGAGAAGTCCCACAATCTGCCTTGTGCAAGCTGGAGAACCAGGAAAGCTAATGGTGTAAGTCCAAGTCCAAGAATCCTGGTCTGAGTCCAAAGGTCTGATGAACCAGAAGCACCGATGTCCAGTGTCCAAAGGCAGGAGCAGATGGATGTCTCAGCTCAAGCGGAGAGAACAAAAATCATCTCTCTTCCATCTTGTCTTTCTGGTCAAGCTTTGGGATTGGATGGTACCATCCTGCATTGGAGAAGGTGATCTCTTTACTCTGTGTACAAATTCAAATGCTAATCTCTTCTGGAGATACCCTTACAGACACACCCAGAAACAGCTCTCTTGTTTTCCCAGCTATCTGGATATTCCTTGGCCTAGTCAAGTTGACACATAAAATTAACCATCACGGAATACGGCCCATCGCTTCTGTTCTATCATTGCCTCCGTGATTTCCAAATGGCTCTTGTCCACTTTAAACACTTCCTGCTCTATTGCTTGATCAATGGCATCATATATGGACTTTGGTTCTGTCTACCACCTTGGGGAGGCTCAGGGAATTAATAACTCCTTGAAGATGAAGGAGACACGTACACATCAGTGTATTGGCACTTCTGATAACATCAGTAGGAATAATATTTCCACCTAGGTGCTACTGAGTCCAGCTGGGTGCAAGGTCCCTCACGTAGCTCATCTGGATTCTTGCAACAAGCCTGAAGGTAGAAGTAGACAGTGTTTTCTCCCTTTTACATCTGAGGCCACTGGCTGCTAAAGCCCCTGCTCTTCCCTTCCCCCCACACTGAGAGGTGTTGGATCACTGTCGTTGGAGAGGGGAGGAGCTGAAGATGACCCGTCACAGAATCCTCACTCCAGGAACCGACAGTCCAGGAGCTCTTGTATGTGCCAGGCCCTCTTCTGATGGTTTTGTAGGTAAAACCTCACGCTGTCCTCGTGGCAACACCACAGGGTATAAGGCTGATATTGTCTTCACTTGTCAGTCGAGACACAGGGGAGGTAGCGGGTTGACCTGAGGTCCTACTGGGAGTGAGCATCCGGAGCTGGATTCAAGCCCTGGCCATCTGGTTCCTGATGGGCAACCAAGGGCCAGAGCTCAAGTGGCTCCGAATTGGGTGGCGGGATGGGGAAGTCCCCTCCTACTGACTTGCCTGTAAGTAGAGAGACACTACTTCACACAGGGCCATAGCCACAGCCACTGTCCTCAGCACCATCACAGCTCAGTCACCAACAACAAAAATGGGTGGGAGTTTGAGAAAAAAAATCACAGGGACAGAAACTAAGACCTAATGAGGTGCTGTGGCTGCCTGGTCCTCCCAAGCACAGTCGGCCCCCAAGCTACATTTTGGCCTCCTCTGCCAGTGCCCTAAATCGTAGTTTCCAGGAATCAGCATGCTGCTTACTCTTAGAGCTCTGCGCCCTGTCCCAGGCAGCGACTTCAGTCTGGAAACCCTAGCACCCTTTTCCTCCTGATCTCCAAGGTCAATTTAAAATCCATTTCCTCTAATCTGACAATGTTCGTTAGATGTAAAAGGTTTGTATTTTTCGATTTAACGATTCTACTTTTAGGGTTTTAAGCTAGAAAACACTGATTTTAAGGATTCAAAGATCTAAGTTCATGGATATTCACTGCAACCATGTTTGAAATGTCAAAAAGTGAAAGCAACCTGACTGTCCATTCACAGGGGAGAGTGAAATAAATTCCAGTGCCTCACAGTGGGATACCGTGCAGCAGTTTGGAAAGAATGAGATGGATCCAACACAGAAAGATGTTCCAGATATATACTTAAGTGAAAAAAAAAAACCAGGTTGTAAAACAATATGGATTATATGAACAGAGCTTAAAAAACAAGTAGAAGAAATAGAAACATACACGTTGGGAAAGTCTAGAAATATACTAAACTATTGATAAAGTAAATTATCCTTGGAGGGTCGCACTATGAGGGATCTTTTCATTTTTCTGATACTTGTGTAATATTTATTTTTTTAAAGATTTTATTTCTTTATTTGAGGGACAGCATAAGCCTGGGGAGAGGGGCAGAGGGAGAAGGAGAAGCAGACTCCCCACTAAGCATGGAGCCCAGCGTAGGCCTCAACCCCAGGACCCTGGGATCATGACGTGAGCCCAAGTCAGATGTATAACTGACTGAGGCACCCCTATTTTATTTTATTTTATTTTATTTTATTTTCTATAAAAGGCTGGAACTCTACTTCCTTGGGACATCTCTCTGCTTCCCTCATCAGCCCCTTAGCACATTGTTTGTACTTTTAAAGTCCTTGTTTCAGTCTTGGGTGTTTAACATCTTAATCATTCCTCCTGACCCCTAAACCCCTTTCATTTTTGTATGAGGTTGAATCAGAGTCAAATGGCAGTATCTGGCCCTATTTTGCCTGCAGAACTGGTGGGTCCATTGGGTTGGGTCTAATTGTCCTCAGCATGGAGCCTGGCTCATGGCTGGACTGACTTGAATTGATTTCATGTTGGCATTTGGTATTTGTAAATCGACTGATTTGCTGCTTCACATGAACACGTATTCATACTACAAATTATATTTGTATTTATATTTTTATATTTTTCACATATATTTACACACTTATTCACCCTGTTGATATCATTTGCCAAAACTAATTATTAATGTATTAATGGTATTACTATTTGCATTTTGTAAATATGGCTCAGACAACTATTGATTTGTTTGTGCAGGGAAAAAAGATCAAAAGTAGAACTTCAGGATGAATGTTAGAAGCAGTAAACCCTCTGAATGGGGAAAAATGGGCAATCCTTTCATTCTTTCTGGTTCTTGATTTCTTTTTAAGACTTGTCAGTGAGAGAGAGTGAAGAGACTTGAACCAAGGCCAAGGCAATTTTTTCCACCCAAAGCAAGCCTTCAAACTGCCTGGCTATGAGCGAGAACGCTGACAGCAACACTGGGTTGGGGGGTTGGCTCGTCAGAGTGCTTCTTTAGAGACAATCCATCTGTCTGAAGGGGCTGGCTGAGTTTCTTGGTTAAAGATTTGTTCTTTCTTTTCTTCATCACAAACTGGTATGATATTATACCTGAGTGATTAATCTCCGACCTCAAATTTTCTACAGGTTCAGATAAGATTTCTCCTTTTGAACACAAGAAAGTAATTACGTTTTAAAAGATTTTATTTACTTTGGAGAGAGAGAGAGAGTGCATACAACTAGGGGGGAGGGGATGAAAGGAGAGGGAGAAGACTCCCCATTAAGCAGGGAGCCCAACATGGAGCTCTATCCCAAGACCCTGAGATCATGACTTGAGTCAAAGGCAGATGCTTAACTGACTGAGCTACCCAGGCACCCAAGAAAACATTTTAGGTGGTCAGGTTAGTATAGTAGGAAAAAAAAAAAATCAAATGTGCAAACTTAGGAACCTAGACTAGAACTCTGTGTTTCCATGACATGGTTGTATTTTAAGGTGAGATTGCCAACTCTCTATTCAGTTTTTTGGGAAGAAACTTAAGAAACAGATACCTATGGATCTGAGGGATAGCAGTCTCTGGGTTTTCCACCTGCCAGGCCTGGACAGAGTCTGCCCCCACAACAACCACCTCCCCGCCCCCGCCCCACTCCCCCCACCCCACAGGAGGCCAGCCCTGCCTAGCCTGCGGGCATAAGGTCAAGGCTCAGAAACAGAATTCAGCTCTGAATAGGCATCATAAGTAATTTTTAAGTAACTTAAAATCAGAGTGCATTAGATCATTAGAACCAGAAGGGATCTTAGTAATTGTCTGTTTTCCAAAGTTCTGCGGGATATTTTTAGGTGTTCTGAAATAAGGGAGGAGGCGTTCCATGGCCACATGAGATTAAGAAATGTTGGATGGAGCAGATGCTGTTGGTGTCCTGCTTCAGCACAAGACACTGACTCCCAGAAACTCTTTTCTGAATGTCTAAGGTCCTTCCTGAAGCCCATCTGCCCTCACATAATGGGCCATGAGTTCCAGGAACTTGACACCCACCCAAAGCAGCCCTTAAACTCCCACTAGTGAGTGTGTGCATACAAACATCCCAGCAGTCTTGCTCCTCAGGTGGGACGATTGAAGCGTGTGCTCCACACTGGCTCCTGCAATTTCCCCATTGGGACTCTGTTCCAGGTGCCCCCACCCCTCCGCCCCCAAGGCTGCTTTAATAATGTATTCTTCAAGGCTGCCTTCCTGTCTCTGTCTTGCTGCCCGATTTCCTTGCTGTGTCTCCCTTCATTTCCCAAATCAATTACTTGCACTCAAATCCCTGTCTCAGCTCCTGCTTCAGGAGCCCAAAGTAAGATAACTGGGTAAAGACAAAAAAATGAACGAATTTCTTTACTATAGAACTTTCCAGAGTCTTTGCTATGCTAATGCACTTTGTTACTAAAGAGGGACATTCTGTCTGCAGCAGTTCACAAATAATTGCCTACAAATCCGTATCCCCTGCTCCCACAGATCTCTCTTGAGACTAGTATTGCAAGTAAAATATTTGGGGAGTCAATTTCTGTATTTTCCTGGTGAGACTGTTGTCAGTCTCAACATTTTACTGACAAGAGGTCTAACCCTAGGGAAGTTAAGTATTCATCTAAGGCGTCACAGCCATAAGGCCAGAGTCATGCTTAGCACCTAGGTTTCTTCTTCTCTATTCTCCACAACATTTGGCATCTGTACCTCATTCCAGATCAGCCCAGTGTCAGAACTGAAAGGTCACGGAACATGGAATGGGGAATTCAGTTTCAGGGGTTCCTTCTGGTCTCTGTCACCAACCAGCTGTGCCCTTCTGCTCTTCCCTCACAGTAATCCTTTGTCTTACCCTCTTCATCTAGGAAACCAGATGGTGAAATTAGCCGACTTTAGAAAAGCATTGAGGTAAAATACATCCAACATAAAATATCACCATTTTGACTACTTTTAGTTGTGTGGTTCAGTAGCATCAAGAATATTCACAGTGTTGTGCGACCATCATTGTCCTCCAATTCCAGAACTTTCCCATCTTCCGAAACTAAAACTCCTCACCCATAAAATACAAACTTCCTGTTCCCCCACCCCTCTAGTCCCGGGGAACCATTGTCTTATTTTCTGATTCTGTGAATTTGACCACTCCAGGTACTTCATATGAGTAGAATTATGCAGCTTTTGTCTTTTAGTGACTGGCTTATTTCACTTAGCATAATGACCTCAATGTTCACCCGTGTTGTAACATATTGCAGAATTCCCTTCCCTTATAAGGCTAAATCATATTTCATTTTATGTATAAACCACATTTTGCTTGTCCATTTATTTGTCAATTTCTGTTGGGTTTGTGTCCACGTTTTAGCCTCTGTGAATAACGCTGCTATGAAGGGGTACAAATAGCTCTTTGAGACCCTGATTTCAATTCTTTTGGGTCTATACCCATAAGTGGAATTGCTGGACCATATGGTAATTCCATAAATTTTCTCCAAATTTTTAAAAGTCTGACTCCCAAAAGGGGAAAAAGAGAAAAATAAAGGTCGGCGGGGGGAAGGATGGCAGCACTTGAAATCCCTGGAAAGTCACTGTAGTTGGAAGGGGAGGGACTTGGAGCAAATGAGGACAGGTGCACCAGCAATGGTTGCCTGCCTCTTTGTGGGCCCCTCTGATCAGAAGTAGCAATCAGCAATCAGAGAACAGGTCCTTGATATTTGAAGGACAGGGTTCTTATTGCCCACCCTGACTCCAGCAAGCTGTGTGTAAGTTACTCCAGGAACACATGCAAAACTTCTAGGCACATTCCTGGGGGGGGGGGGCGGGGATGGGTAGCTGCTATCCTCTAAGAGATGAAATTGACTGAAATTCATCCATTTATTATCTAAATCTAAAGTTGCAAACCTTCAATAGACTCCAGAGTTTCCAAAAAAGTTGCGTCAGATAGATTCTGCCAGTGCAATTGTTGTCTACCTGGGGAGATCAATTCCTGGTCCCTCCTACCCTGCCATCTTCCCAGAATCCTCTCTTTAGGTTTAATTTTTTGAGAAACTGCCATACTATTTTTCATAGAGGCTGCATCATTTGACATTCCTAACAGCAATGCACAAGAGTTCCAATCTCTACATCCTTGTCAACATTTTTTATTTATTTCTTTTTTATAATATCCATCCTGATAAATGTGATTTTATCACATTTGGTTTTAATTTGCATTTCCTTAATCGTTAGTGATGTTGAACATTTTTTGTAGGCTTATTTGCCATCTATATATCTTCTTTGGAGAAATGTCTACTCATGTTTTGCCCCTTTCAAAATGTTTTTTTGGGGGTCCCTGGGTGGCTCAGTGGGTTCAAGCCTCTGCTTTCAGTTTAGGTCATGGTGCCAGGGTCCTGGGATCGAGCCCTACATCGGGCTCTCTGCTCAGCGGGGAGCCTGCTTCCTCCTCTCTCTCTGCCTGCCTCTCTGCCTACTTATGATCTCTCTCCGTCAAATAAATAAATAAAATCTTTAAAAAAATAAAATAAAATGGTTTTTGTTGTTGTTGAGTTGTAGGAGATCTTCATATGCTCTGGATATTAACCCTTGTTATCTTTTTTTTTTTTTTTACAATTTTATTTATTTATTAGACGGAAAGAGAGAGCACAAGTTAATGGAATGAGAGAGGGAGAAGCAGTCTCCTGCTGAACAGGGGCTCCATCCCAGGACCCCGGTATCATGACCCGAGTCGAAGGCAGAGGCTTTACCAACTGAGCCACCCAGGCACCCCAACCCTTGTTATCTTTTTAAGGTTCCTTTCTGTCTTAACATTTATGCATTTTTTTGGCTTCTTTTAAAAAAAAGTTTTACTTATTTAAATCATCTTGACACCCAATGTGGGGCTCAAACTCACGAACCTGAGATCAAGAGTCACATGCTCCTCTGACTCCAACAGTTATACATCTTAAAACCACATTAAAACCATACCAACCATGAACTCAGATGAATGCTATGCTCTGTCATAGATAGCTTAGAAAGTGGCTACTCAAAGTGTGGTCCCCAGACTGCCAGTGTGGGCATCATTAAGGAGCTTGACAGAAGTGCAGAGTCTTAGACCTCACCCCAGAGCTTCTGAGTGGGAATCTGCGTTTGAATACAGACCACAGGTGATTCAGGAAGCTGGCGCCACAATGCTGTAGAGCATAGTGTGGCTGTGTAAGCTCTAAGATGAATCAGGAGTTTGCTTTTCTCAATTTTTGACTCTAGAATGATCCCATCCTGGCATTCTTGCCCTTTCTGCTATTAAACTGTGCATTTCCGATGGCAATGTCACAAGTGTATGGCCCTTCTTAACCCTGACATGCTGAGATGGATGTTTTCTCCAGGGCTGAATCAGATCAGTCCATATGTCTACATCTTTTTCTATCTACTTATCTTTTTTTCCCTTCTCCCTGCTCCAAAAATAAATGTAGCCAGTGGCTGTACCTTCTGTCTCTTTTCAGGGAAAAAAAAAAAAAAAAGGAACAGATTCCCACGCTGGTTTTCAGTGGCCCATCTGACACTGTTTTATTTCTTAGCAGCTCTGTGTAAATTGCTTGTAGGCAATTCTCTTCTTAACCTCCAGCTGGGGCTTTGTGCAGCTGAGGTGGTTATTATCTCAGCAAGTTAGTGACATCAATCCATCCTTTCTCCTGTGGGTTCGTATACCTTTAATGAGAATACTCCCTGAGTGTCCACTTCTGAGCTGCTAGGGCAGGTGCAGTAGCCAAGGGTGAGACCTCAGTACAAGGAACATTTGAGTCAATAAGACTCTTCCCTGACACCTGTATCCTACATACTTCATTTGATCATTAGCCTTGAAAAATACCTTTGGCTCACGTAGATTTCTGGGAAGGACAGTAATGAACAGGATACCCATGCTAACAGACACATTCACCTTGAATATGGGCTGGCTGCTTATTATTATGCTGTTCCCTCATGGTAAATCTTGCTTTTAATGGCTTACTGAACTCCCACTTACTCAGTCTAAGTTGTCTTTTAGTGATGTGAGCATTATCTTTGTTTAAACTTATTTCCTAACACATAGAGCACACAGGTAGAAGAAACCTGAAACTAAAATACATAGTTTCTCACCACTTGGAAACAGGAGTAAATCCGAAAAGGAAGGAGGTGAGAGTCAGGCATCTCTATATAAACAGAGGCTCACGATTAGTCAAACCTTCAGTCCATTCTCTTGTGAAGCTTCTCACCGAGTGACTGTAGGGAGGGGCTTCTTGGGAGAAGGATGAAGTATGTGGTGGAGGTTGTGTTTGGCCAACAACCATTCTCCTCCCATTGATTAGCCTCCCCCGCCCCCGGGGCTAATGATTGGTTCTGGAATGGCAGGTGATGAAGTAAGGCAGGCAGTGATGTTTGGGGGTGGGGTAGCAGTGGGAGATTCTGAGAGGCTCCGTTGTTCGAAGAAAACAAAATGGTTCCTCTTTTTTGCTTGAATCTGTCATGTCTGGAGACAGTGTCTGGAGCCCTGCCGCCATATTGCCAAGGATGAAGCCAGTACTGAGAACACACAGCACAGAGGGTTGGAAGGACCTGGGACCCTGACGGCGGTGCTGAGGTGGTAGATAACAAACCCTGAGACCCGGACTTGTGGTCCGTCCATTTTGTGCAGCAGTAAATTCCCTTATTGAAATTCTCTTATTGTTTAAGTCAGTTTCAGCCAGCATTTTGGTTTCCTGTAGCCAAAAGCATTCTAACAGATACAGAGAGAAAATATGGACAGTTTCCCAATATTTCAGTGTTTTGGGTTTCTTTACAGTGTTGTAAGTTCATGGAATAAAACAGATCCATATTCCAAAGTGTGCAAACACATTCCAATGTGAACTATAAATTAGATGCAACTTTAAATCTTTACTCACATTTTAATCTTTAAAACTTTAAATCTTTACTCACCCGTGACTTTCCTTCACCAAAGAGATCGTTGCAAGATGGCTATTTTATTTCCACTGAACGATGCAGCTTCGGGCGCAGAGGGGTGACTGCAGCCAGCATCTCTCATCTAAGTCTCTTCCTTGTGAACTTGGCTGTGGGCCCACCCAGGTGTGGCTCTCACAAGACTTAAGGGTCACAATAATCACAAGGTGTGTTTCAACTCCATTAATTTGGGGGTAAGAGAACATTGATTTATAATAGGAATTTTAAAACTACATTTGAATTTTAAGTTGCATCTAAACTAGCATTTCAAATTAAATGTTAATTATTTTCTGGGTCATTGGGTCACGTATATGGTACACGATCCAAAGGCACAGAAGGGTATACTGTGAAAGGAAAATCTTCCCCTCATCCATGGCTTCAGCTACCTTGCTCTCCTTCCTAGTGGCAATCGCGCTTACTGGTTATGAAAGAAAACTTATCTCTCTAATCCACTCAAGCCTGGGTTCAACCCAGGACATGAGCCTGCTGGTACATCTGAGATTCTGGAAAGTTGGACAGAGCCCTAGATCTAGACTTGCTAAGATTGTGCTCTGGTGTTGACCTTGAGGGAATGGCTGAGCTGTCACCTTGAGTTAGGTCATCCGGGCTTGTTTTATAAAATGGGGGTTAATAATGTCTGTTTTCTTTTCATGTGCTTAGTTGAACTTCAGATGAGATATAACGATAAACGTCCTCCGGAAAGATGAAAACGTCAACAGCAGCTGAAAGCAGACAAATGAAAGTAGTTTACTGAACTGGGATCCAAAAATGAGATAAAGCTTTTCTTGCACCTATTTAGAATTCCGTTTAATGTTTCAATAATTCTTGCATGACTGAAATATAGATGGAAACATCAAGCATACGGAACCTGTTGTCGAATGGTTCTCACTAATTGGCTCTACTATTTTTGACCCCTTCCTAAGTACAGGAAACTTTGGGACTCAGGCAAGGTTTTTTATGTGTGTGTGTGTGTGTGTGTGTGTGTGTGTGTGTGTGTTTTCCCATTCTAGGCATCTTTAAGGACTTTTGTTGGCTCCTTGGTGCAGGGATAAAAGATGGAAAAAGCAGGACCTGGTTCATATAATGTCTGGAGCCCCATGGCCTGGAACAGCATGGCGATGGTGGTGGGTCCACCCGATGGGGAAGGGGAGCTCCTGAGGCCGGGCTCCTGGTCCTAGGACTTGGGGTGCCCTGCCGGGCATGTGCGTGGTATACGGATGCCTGCCTGGGGCTGGGGGTGGGGCAGTGAACAAATACCCCAGGGACAGAGTGGTGGCATCTGCATTCCTCCT
Organism: Mellivora capensis; assembly: GCA_004024625.1. Lineage (NCBI taxonomy): Eukaryota > Metazoa > Chordata > Mammalia > Carnivora > Mustelidae > Mellivora > Mellivora capensis. The sequence goes on along the minus strand of PISX010013817.1, from coordinate 15,869 downwards.
CCCAGCCCGGAATTCTCACGGAATAGGTGAGCCACCATTGGAGAAGGACTGACCCAGGGTCTGTTTAAAAGAGAGGTTTTTTAGGAATCTGGGGGGCTGCAGGCAGAGCTGAGTGAGGCTGAGTAGGAAAGCACCCACAGCTGCCAGGGCTGACTCTGGTCCCATCAACGAGGGTTAACGGGTCGGGAAAAAGCCAGCATTGTGAGGGCCCAACCACAGGCTGCTGCAGGAAGCCCACAACGGGCACGCGGCTCCCGTCCTAGAGGTGTCGTATTTATTCTGGCAGGTTCCTTGGTAAGTCGGGCCTGAGCCCCAGCTGAGACAGAGTCCACTGTGAAAGGATGCCTCACCTTCTGCATGGGGCTTTCCATCGGCCTCTGGACGTTTGCGGTGTACCTGTTTAGATTTTGAACCCGGCAGAGACACTGTCCCTTTGTGCAAGGCTGCTGTGGTGGAGAGACACTCTGATTCTTCTTTAATTCAATTTCACCCCCCCCCCCCCCCGCCCCCTAGCCTGGAAAACAAGCCTCTCTGAATTAGGAGTCAAGCTACTGGCCTAGGATTGGGCCAAGATTTTTGTGGTCGCCATGGTAACAGCACCTTCTGTACCTAAGAATGATTCCTTTCTCTCAGAAGTAAGGCAGCATCTGTCACCCCCGCTGCCCCCCAGCCCAGGGCTCGGTGGGTGGGATCCCTGTGGGCTCCAGCGGCACTGGTGGTCATTTCTGGAATGTGAACAGAGGGCGCCACTAGCCTGGGGGGGCAAAGTGTCATTCTTGTCGCTTCCCACCGCCCCCCCCAACCGACCCCCCAGGTCCAATCGCAGCTATTTGTGAGTTTGGCCAAACTAGGGTTTGACCACTTACCCCTGCCTTTACATCGCTCCTTTTCCAGTTCCAGTCAAGCCCCCAAACTTTTACTGGAGCAGCCCAGCCCCACGATTATGCGGGAGGCTCTGGATTGAAGTTTTGGAGTTTGAATCACAGCTTCGACATTTCCTAAGTACGAGTCCTCAGGTGAGTTTCTGAGGCTCTCGGTTTTCTTAGCTATGCAATGGGGCTAATCATAGTACTTTCCTCATCTGGCTTCCAGGAGGACTAGATTGGGATTATGTGTGGAGAGTTCTTGTCACTGCTCCCCCCCGCTGGAGAGAACTCACAGATCAGCGGGGGGTTGTTATGAGGGTGCGTAGGAAGCTGCACACAGCTCTTCGGGGATGAAGCCGGAGGACAGGCAGCCAGCAGGGACCGATGAGCACCACCGTCCTCCTCACCTTAGGCAGGCACACCCAGGCCTTTCCGCACTCACCCTGGTTCCTAACCTTGTTCTCCTGGCTGGGTCTGCAGTCCACGATCGGCACGTGTCCATCCTGGCTTGCCCTGACCTTGGCGACTGCCCTCTTTCTAGAATCCAGCCTCACATCTGTTTTTGCCTGCTTCAGATTCACTGTTGGCAAGATTCGGTCTCTAGAGCCGGTGTCTTTTGCTCCTGCTTGTTGGGCATGCCTGGAAGTAAGGTTCTGGTTCTAGGCTGATGCTGCCAGCTCGGGAGCTCTGCAAAGAAGTCCCGCTGACTCTCTTCTGTCAGCCTCCCCTTCCCTGTGGGCATGACCGAGGAGCTCATGCCAGCCTGTCTGCTGTCTCAGCAGAGAGCTACTTGGGTCAGCACCTGAGTATGTCCCAGCACACGGCAGACCACGCCTAGCACCCCAGACCTGGCCCCTTCTTGCCTGTTGGGACTTTATGTAGTTTGGGGGTGCCTACACAGCTTCTGTTCTTTCCCGTCGGAGAGGCTGCCTCTGATCCCACGTGGGGAGAAAGAGGTCTCACCTGACAGACACCTAATGGACCGGGTGGAGAGATGAGCCAACCACAGTAACAGAAACAAGGTCCCCTGCCAAACCCCAGAGTTCATTTAAATAGTGACACAATAATCTGCCATCATATGGTGCAGGAGTGTCTTGTACAGTTCTGTGTTATGAAGTATCAGAGCCACTGATACTTCCCGTGTAGCCATTAAGTGCATGAAATGCGGCCAGTCTGCATTGAGAAATGGCTTAGTGATAAAATACACCCTGTCTCTTGAAGACAGTATAAAAAGTAAATGCTCTGATTAAGATTTTGATATTGATTATATATTAGAATGATAATATTTTTGATATATTGGGTTAAATAAAACATTAAATTAATTTCACCTGATTTTTTTATTTATTTATTCATTTTTTAAAGGTTTTACTTAGGGACGCCTGGGTGGCTCAGTTGGTTGAGCGGCTGCCTTCGGCTCAGGTCATGATCCCAGCATCCTGGGATCGAGTCCCACGTCGGGTTCCTTGCTCGGCAGGGAGCCTGCTTCTCCCTCTGCCTCTGCCTGCCACTCTGTCTGCTTGTGCTCGCTTGCTCTCTCTCTATCTCTCTCTGATGAATAAATAAAATCTTAAAAAAAAATAAAGGCTTTATTTATTTGAGAAGGAAAGAATGAGCCAGAGAGAGCACAAGCAGAGGGAAGGGGAGTGGAAGAGGTAGACAGAGGGGGAGAAGCAGACTCCCTATTGAGTAGGGAGCCCCATGCCATCTGGGGCTTGATCCCAGGAGCCTGGGATTGTGACCTGAGGTGAAGGCAGCTGCTTAACTGACTGAGCCATCCAGGTGCCCCTGATTATTTTTATTTTTAAAATATGGCTACTAAAACATTTAAATTACCCATGGGGCTCACATGTGTGATTTGTATTATTTTTCTACCGGACAGGATTGCTCTAGATTATTATCTTTTTGCAATATGTTAGGGATCAAGGAAAATAAATATTACTCCAGGAATCTTGATCAGAGAGGGATTTAACACAGGGAATTAGGTGCTTACAAAACCAAAAGTGGAGGAATGAAAATTAGCAGCAGGGGTGAGAGTGGGGAGTGGGTCTCCTTAACTTTCAGGTTCAAGACGGACTTTCAGAGAATTAGGAAGTACTGCAGAAAGCAGAGGTCAGAAAGCAGGAAAATGCTGCTCATGGTCCTAGCTGCCCTCCGGCACCCAGGTGGGTGGTTGGCAAGAGTTTTGCTGGTTTCTGCAAAGAGCTGCACATGATAAGGCCCATCCGGCCACCGTGGGTGCTGGAGAATAATACGTCCTTTTGCTGCCCTTCTGCCTTCCAAATCTCATGCAAACACATCTTGTTGGCAGAATGCAAATCATAGTCAGGATCTAGGTTTTTATATAGTTTCCAATCTCCCAGCCTCGTGATATACAGGAAAGTCAGAAGTCCAGTTGTGAATACCAACTGTGAATACCAGTTGTCGAAAATAAATAGGCCAAACCAAACCAAAACAAAATAACCTCAATATTCAGCACACTCATCAAGGACTCACATTCATCTTGGGGTCTAGCCTAGTGCCTGGCACATAATAGGTGTTCAGTGAATACCGAAAGACTCTGTGTGTATGTGTGTGTGTGTGTGTATTTATGTTGGCCCCAATATTTTGCCATTGTTGACAATGCTGCAATGGGCAATTTTCATGTATGACTTGTCTTTATTGATATGTTTTCTAGGGGTAGATGATCAGGAGTGGGGTTGCTGAGTTTTATTGTTAGGTTTTGTCATGTTGCCTCGTGAAAGTTTTATACCAATCTGCAGTCATATCTATCTATCTATATATGAATTCTATATCTTTATCTATATCTATATAAATATATATATATATATTCTATATGAAGGATGGCTTTTCACTGTAATGTCACCAACTCTGTGCATTATCATCATTTACTTTTCTTTGTTCTAATTTAGTGTGCATAGGGTAAGCCCAGTTTTCTTTGGGTTGGGTGCTGGTGAGAGACTTAGTAAAAGGGTAATGGATGGGGCTGACTGACTCAGTTGCAGAAGACACAACTTCTCTCAGGAATGCCATCATCTAGCTGCCGTGCTTTGTCAAGTGTGAGCTCTCCTCACTGTTCGATGTGTTCTGGTGTAAGACTGATGAAAAAGAGTGACAAACTTCAAATCACCCAACTCTCCCCAGCTTCCTGAGAGTTAAGGATCATTACATAGATATTTGACAGTCGTCTCAGAGAAGGAAACCTCACATGGTAATAGCTAAATGAACATTTTATCTTCTTCCCTGAATCTTGCTGTGTTTCATGATGGGGACCCATAGGATGATGGCGACCCATAGGATGATGGCTTTGTGTGTATGAATTCTGTCCTAGAATAAATACATTCCTCCTTTCTCTGCAAGGGGAACGTGATCTGAAGGGTGCAAGGATAATGCAGAGAAAGGTTTGCGTTTCCTTACCTGTAAAAGGGGAAGAGTAACAAGATACCTTATAGGATTATTGTGAGCATCGACTGATTAAAGAGCCCAAACGTGCTTCTCCCATGTGCCTGATGCATAGCGAGTGCTGGGTGATCGGTGGCTGCTGCTCAGGCAGGAGAGGCTCTGTGGGCTCCTCCCCCCGAGCCTGGATGCTATCGGCCACTTGTACCCTGAGCTGCATTTTGTTTTATGATCAGTAGCCAGGAGAGGCTGTTGGCACTTAGCCGGGAAATCCAATTGTCTGTAAAAGGCCTGTGGCCATCCTGCAGTTTATGAACAGAAAGATGTGTGCAAGGTGCCTATAATCACAATGTGTTGAGTCCAAGAATGGCTAAGCTGCCAAGGGTCTTTGACATCATTGAGTAACATTGTTTTATAGATGAAGGAGGAGAGGCCCGAGAAAATGAAGATTTTCCAAGATTTCTCAGCAAGCTAATGTCATATGGAATAGAAGCTGAGTCTTCAGACTCGCAGAGCAGTAGCTTGCCTACTTCACAAGGGCAGCACACCCACCAGCTGGCCGATGTCATGGGCGAAAGCCAGTAGCAGTGGCGGAGGAACCCACCATCTCTGATCACGTCCATTCCCTAGGCCAAAGGGAGGAGATGCTGTGTTGCTAAGATCTGGTTTCCCTGGTGCAGGGATGCCCAGTCTTTTTGAGGATGAGGAATACTTTCAGTAAAAGTTATAGGCCTTCTCTGCTTCCAGTGTGATCCAGAAGCTGTAGACTCCCTGTCTAATATTAGTAAAAATGTCCCATAATCTGGCAATGGTGAAAAGACTAGCACCAAACCATAGGGATGTGCGTGCATTTGAAAGTAGTTCAAATAAATAACAAATTTTTTTTGTTATTTATTCAGACTACATGTGATTGGATGGCATTTAGATTCATAATCACCTTGCAATAACTCCATCACCTCACTAGATGATGTTCACATGCATTGCCAGGAAGGGCTGCTGTTTTCCTTTATTTTCTGAGCGTTCCAAAAGGGGATATTAATGTAGGAGTCATGCAGCAAGAATAAACAGGAGAGTAGGCTAAAACACACTCGGCTCTCAGCTACAAGGAATGAGGCTTGCGTAGGAATAAAGCCACACACACACACACACACACACACACACACAGCTCCTTTTTGTTCTTTCATAGAAATGCAGTGGTAAATTAATACCCAGTCAAGAATGTTGGCCCCACTAGTCTGAAAGCCAAAGTATTTGGGGGCAGTTATGGTTCGTTAACTGCAGTGAAAAACACAGTTGAAGACGGAGCTCGGGCCCCCAGACTTGTATGTTTTCTGTTACTGGATAATATGCGTAGGACAGAAATAGATTCAAGCTGCAAAATCCTCCATTTTGCCTATGCTGGGCCGGAGCTGGGAAATGTGGAAAGAGACAGGAGAAGCCCTTCAGTGACTCCGAAGGGCACAGATATCAGCCTCTGTGGAGCAGTGTTGGGTCTGCTATGATCTGGGGACAAGGACAGCAGTGGGGAGTGGGAGCTCCCGGTGGCGGGTGTCTCCTTGGGGCCTCAGGAGGGAAGGGGGGAGAGGCTTCTGGTCATGGCAGCAGGAGAGGCCCATAACTCCTCCATAAAGCAAGCATAACATTGGGGGAAAAAATGTCAAAAACAACTGTTTCAAAGCAGACAACAAATTGAGAAGCTTTTATTCTTGAAAAACTGTTGGAGCTTCAGGTAAGAACAGTAGGCGTCTGTGGCCTCCTTGCCTGGAGCTACTTCCATGCCCTTCCGTCAGCTCCACTGGCCAGAACTGTAGCTTTCAACATGGGGGGCTGGCCTTGGAAATGAGCAAGTTTGTGGCCAGAAAGGACAGGCACAGTGTGTGTGTGTGTGTGTGTGTGTGTGTGTGTGTGTGTGTGTTTAGAACTGTGGCTTTGCTGGCTAAACATGGCTCAGTTGGGAATGAATGAGCATAACCGTGTGACTTTGCCAGCCCAAGATTTTGCTCTTATTTGGAGTGAGCCATAGATCCAATGGGGAAGTTGCAAAAATGAAAGAGTGCTACAGAAAGGCTGAGAAAAATTCTCCACATATTCCTGACAGCTGGGGTAACTGTGCCTGCATGGACCAGACCCAGGAGAGCCCTGTGAAAACTGAAAACCAAGGCGAGCTGAGATCTGGCTGCAGCTGTCAGTGTGTTCTCCAACCCCCACACCCATCTATGTGGAGAGAGAAGGAGACCTGGCCCAAAACTCTGGGTCCAGCTTTGGTCCCACTGACGCATATGTCCCAGACACTGGAGGATCTTGAGGCCATGAAGCGATCCTGGCTGTCAGGTTGGTACCGTTGTTTTGGGTGGCTTCTTCATGGTGCTGCTGGTAGAGCTTGTGTTGGGTCAGACAGACTGTTTTTGTTTTTGTTTTTGTTTTTAGATTTTATTTATTTATTTATTTATTTGTCAGAAAGAGGGAGAGAGAGAGAAGACACAGCAGGCAGAGTGGCAGGAAGATCGGGAGAGAGAAGCAGGCTCCCTGCCGAGCAAAGAGCCCGATGCGGGACTTGATCCCAGGACCCTGGGATCATGACCTGAGCTGAAGGCAGCAGCTTAACCGACTGAGCCACACAGGCATCCCTGGACTGGGGTTTTAATCCCAGCTCCATCCCTTCTACTCGTGTGAATTTGGGTGAGTTGTCTGTCATCCTTGTATCTTATTCAACCCTTATAAATGCCTGGGGAAGTAGGCGTTATTCCTGTTCTTATATTCTAGGATGCCATGATATGGAGGGCTTTTTAATTTGTAAAATAGCTCTTTCCCTCACTCTCTTGCTCTCAAATAAATAAATTAATTAAAATTAAAATTAAAATTAAAAAATTAAAAAGGGGCACTTGGGTGACTCAGTTGGTTAAGCCTTCAGCTCAGGTCATGATCCCAGGGTCCTGGGATCCAACCCCATGTCCAGCTCCCTGCTCAGCAGAAGTCTGCTTCTCCCTCTGCCCCTCATCCCGCTTGTGCTCGCTCACTCTCTCTCTCTCTCTCTCAAATAAATAAATAAATAAGAATCTTTAAAAAATAAATCTGTATAATAGGTTTGGGGGGATTTTTTTCTGGGGGGGCTAAGGATTATATACTGTAATGGCTTTAATGTACCTATCACAGAGTAGTTGTTCAATGAATATTTTTTGTTTTTGTCTTGTTGTTATTGCTGAAGATGGAAAAGAAGAATTTATGGTCAGGTTACTAAGCCCAGAGAGCTCATCCACCCAGATAATCACCAAGAAAATCACAAGATGCCGGTATTAATTTGCGGTAGGTGAGACATTTGTGTGGCCTCTGTATTGGTTTTGTATGGTGGCTGTAATAAATTACCACAAATTCAGTGATGTAAAACAACACAAATTTATTATTACTCAGTTCTGTATGTCAGAATTCTGGGGACAGAGTACTTCAACTGGGTCCTCTGCTGAGAGTCTCATAAGCTGACACAAGGAGTTGGCAAGTCTGAGTTCCTTTCAGGAAGCTCTGGATATGAACCCACTTATAGGCTCATTCAGGTTGTTGGCTGAATTAAGTCCCCTACAAGAGCGGGACTGGGTTCCTTTGCCCTTGCTGGCTGTCAGCCAGAGGCTTATCTTTGCTAGAGATCCTGCTAGAAGCTGCTTGAACTCCTCCTTGTGTTTTCCATGTGACTCCCCTCCAGTGGCAGGGAATGAGTCCCTCTCGTGCTTAGAATGTGTCTAACTCTTCCGCAGTGCCCCTCTGACTCATGTGATTCCATTAGCATGCCTGGATAAGCCAGGCTAATCTCTGTATTTACAGTCCATAACTTTAATCACATCTGCAAAGGCCTCCATTCATGGAGTCTGGGGATTAGGGCATGGAGGTTCCCTAAGGAAGAGGTGTGTTCTGCCTACCATGGCCTCTCAGAGGAGAGCAGGTGAACTCTTGGGACAGGAAACCACATTTATACACAACCAGGAACAATCAATGGTTAGAGAATATGCCCCTGTGTAGGTCAGGTTAGTGGGGCTGTCTCTGGTGGACTCTGTTTTTGTCTACCCAACATTCCTTTCTTTGGGGGAAAATGCCCCTTCTTCATTCTCTGTGGTTTCTGTGAGGCTGCTCGTCACAGGGTTGTACCTGCATGGCTTCCAGGGTAGGCCCATGACCCCACATGAGCCAAAGAGGTCATCTCTTTCCTATGAATTGACTCTTGAATGGAGACACACCAGCACCGGAAGTGACTGCCGTGGGATCTTGGAACACTAGAATCCTCCCACTCGTGGCAGCACTCATTCAGGCCTGCCCAGGGCCTGGGTGCTCAGCAACAACTTTACCACTGGGCCCTACTTAGAATTTTTCCAGTATATTCCTGTCCTGGCTTGAGTAACTCAAGTGTGGTTCCTCTTGCTTACACCGAAGAATCTTAACTGATACACCATCTTTTGATCTCATGGCCATATTTTATATATATATATATATATATATATATAGAGAGAGAGAGAGAGAGAGAGAGAGAACATTTATTCAGGTCTCCTTGGTCAGAATTATGCCAGGATCTAATTACAGTTTCTAATTTCTGAAATGAAGCTTGTTACCTGTGCCCTGTCTTTTTAACAATTCTCCATGAACCCTGATAAACCTGGGGCAGACACACAGAAAATAACTTAATATCAGGTAATGCCCCAGAAATCAAGTTACATTAAGGGCATTAGCCCAAGAGGCAGAAATCACCACTACTTTTAACCTTTTATTACCTACAGCATGTGAATTACAGCCCTCTGATATACTTCTCATTCAGGATGATGGCCTGAATTGTAAACTTTCAAGTGTGAAATGTGCTCTCTTTATTTCTGCAGGAAATTATGCAATACACCCAGCCTCCTTGTTTATTTTTTACAATTCTGTGCTCGAAGGGGTAAAACCTCAAATCACACAGCACATTGACTCCTCCAGAACGCCTCGTTGCCTGACAATGAAGGGGTCAGTGGGGTATTCTGGTGGGTGAGAATTTAGATTCGAACTGGGTATAAGCCACGTGCGTTGTAGTTAGGAGATGATGGGTGAAGGGAGTGTCCTCAGCAAGTGACACATATTCAGAGGAGGGCTGAGGGAAGCCACTGCTCCTCTCGACTTGGGTCTGACCATGATTCATGAAGGTGGGTGTTTAAGAGTCTGTGCTGATCACATGAAAGACTGACTCTGGAAGAGTATGAAAATGGCTCTTGCTTGGTGCTCCTTGGAAAAGCTTTGATGTGACGAGTACAATATTCAATTGATCCTTTCTGAAGAGAGTTCCAGCAAATTTGGTTCCACCCAAGGTCTCACAGGGTCAGATGCCCAGTGCTCAGGTGGGTTCTCTGTGAGGATTAGGATGCAAGGACTCTGCCAGCTGAGGTGGCTGCCAGACCCCTCCCTCTGTGTCTTCAAATCCCAGAAGCCTGACTTCTCTGAAGAAGAAATTTGAAGAAACAATTCACTCCCTCAGGCTCATGTCCCTCTTAGAACAATCTCTCAAAGACAATTCAGTTCAGTAATAATAGTAATACGGGCACCATAACCGCCTCCTGTGTTTGTATCACACTGCCTTTCCTCAGGGACAGGACGCTTTGAAGATCCTCTGTCATTCCGGAAGGCAAGGCGCCATTGCTCCCTCTCAAACTTGCAGGAGGCTTGGTATGATTGACTGGAAAGAACTTGATCTTCACAAAATCATTCCCATATACCATGATCTTCTAAAAGCTTTATTAAGGGAATTTTAAAAAGAGATTTATTTATTTTTTCAGAGAGAAAGAGAGAATGTGAGTGTGAGCAATGGGATGGGGGAGGAATAGAGGGAGAGGGACGAGCAGACTCCCCACCGAGCCTGGAGCCCAACACAGGGCTCAGTCTCATGACCTTGAGATCACAACCTTGAGCTGAAACCAAGAGTCAGCTGCTCAACCAACTGTGCCACCCAGGTGCCCCTGTAAAGGGGATTTTTTAAAAGGAATTTGTTTTTTAAAGATTTTATTTATTTATTTGAGAGAGAGAGACAGTGAGAGAGAGCATGAGTGAGGAGAAAGTCAGAAGGAGAAGCAGACTCCCCGTGGAGCCGGGAGCCCAATGCGGGACTCGATCCTGGAACTCCGGGATCATGACCTGAGCCGAAGGCAGTCGCTCAACCAACTGAGCCACCCAGGCATCCCTGTAAAGGGGATTTTTAATGCCATGTTCTATTTAAAGATTTCTTTTCCTTTCCTCCCTTCCTCCTCTCCCTTTCTCCCTTCTCCCAATTCCTCTTTCCACCCTTTCTTCCCTCTTCTTTTTCTTTTAAAGACTTTTATTTTTTTAGAGCAGTTCTAGGTTCACAGCAAAATAAGAGGAAGATGGAGAGATTTCCCACACACCCTATGCCCCCTCCCTGGTATACGTCCCCCATGGAACAACATCTGCCAACAGATGCTATTTTTTTAATTTTTATTTTTTTAAAAGATTTCATTTATTCATTTGAGACAGAGAGATACACAGAGAGACAGAACATGAATAGGAGGAGAAGCAGAGGGAGCAGAAGAAGCAGACTCCCCGCTGATCTGTGACCGCCCCCCCCCCCTAATGTGGGGCTGGGTCCCAGGACCCCAGGATCATAACCTGAGCCAAGGGCAGATACTTAACCATTTGAGTCATGGAGATGCCCTCAGATGATACATTTATTATAACTGATGAACTTACACTGACACATCACGGTCACCCGAAGTTCATAGTTCCCACGAGGGTTTGCTGTTGGTGGTGTACATTCTATGGGTTTGGACAAATGTGTGATGACATGTACCCATCATCATACTATCATGCAGAGTGTTTTCACTGCCTTAAAAATCAGTGTTTCACCTATTTATCCCTCCCCTTCCTACCGGCCTCTGACGTTGTCACGGTCTCCGTAGTTTTGCCCTTTCCAGAATGTCCTATTATGTAGCCTTCTCAGATTGGCTTCTTTCACTTAGCGATACCCACTTAAGATTCCTCCCCGTCTTGATCGCTCATTTCTTTTCAGCACTGAATAAAATTTCCCTGTCTGGATCTTCCACAGTTTATCCATCCACCAATCGAGGGACATCTTGGTTGCTTCCAAGTTTGGGCAATTATGAATCAAACTGCTATAAACCTCTGTGTGCAGGTTTCTGGGTGGACAGAAGTCCACAGCTCCTTTGGGTAAATATCAAGGAGCACGATTGCTGGATGGTAGGAATAAGCTCAGTTTTGTAAGAAACTGCCAGACTGTCTCCCAAAGAGGCTGTAACCATGTTGCATTCCCACCAGCATCAAACGAGAGCTCCTGTTACTCCACATTGTTACCAGTATTTGGGGATTTCAGTGACCTCTATTTTGGCTATTGTAATAGGTGCGTAGCAGTATCTTGTTATTTCTTTTAAAAAAAGATTCTATTTATTTATTCTAGACAGAGTGCGAATCAGGGGAGAAACAGAGGGAGAGGGAGCAAGAATCTGAAGCAGACTCCATGCTAAGCATGAAGCCCCAACCCCAGTTGGATCTCACGACCTTGAGATCATGACCTGAGCGGAAACCAAGAGGTAGACGCTCAACGGACTGAGCCGCCAGGGTCATCCCTCTTCCTATTTCAATTTGCATTTCCCTGATGACATAGGGAGCTGTGGATAATCCCTCCCTCTCAACCCTCCTCCCTCCCTTTTTTTCTTTACTAAGAGTGAGCAGTTTAGATGATAGGCATATAGTCATCCACCAGGCAGCTTCTTTCCAACTCTGTAGAAATGCGGTGGTACTTCTTCCATCTCCCGGGCTCTCCGCGGTCCCCCAGACGCGCCCACAATAATGGCAGCCTGGGCTGTGACTCAGCCGCCCGCTGAGCGCCCTGAATGTATTGTTTTCCTCCGCAGTGACTGGGCCCGCACTCTAGGCCTTTAACATAAAGGCATTGTTATTGACTCGTTTTGAAGGGAAATTTATTTCCATCCGCCCTCCTAAACCACAACTTCGACGCCTTCTCCTCCTCTTCTTTATAACAGTCGCAGTAGGGTGTTCAATTATAGCTAAAAGCCCTAGATTTAAGTGACAGATTAAGAGGCTCTGCAGGTTGCTACTATAATGTTCATTTCATCTTGCGGGTTTATTTTTCTAACCTGCAGGCTCCGGGCTTTAGGTAAGCCTTTGGACAAGATGCTGTGTGCTGTCGCATCCAGTGGCCGCCCTGCTTTCCTTGCTGGGCACTCGCAGGTGGGCTGCAGGGAGCCCATCCGCCATCCGCAGCCCTGGCACCTTAGATTCTTGGCCCCAGTGAGGCTCCAACCTCACTGCGAGTGGAGAGAATGGGAAGAAACCCTCCAGACACCCCCGTTCCTGCCCCAGCCACCAGCCCCTGGCTCGGAGCCTGGCGCCCAGTGGGGGCTCCATCAAGTCTGTGAGATGAAAGAATGAAATGCTCCAAAGCAGGGAGGCTTTTGCATTCATGTGTCTGCATTTGCTTCAGAGGGAGATAAGGGGAAAACTACAAATACCACTCACTCCTCTTGAAATTATAGGAGGAAAAAAATGTCTTGTTTTCCCCCGCATCTTGGCTTTGTTTAGCTTCCAAGGGTATATTTCTGCCATCTGCCCACTCTGCCCCTCTTCCTGTTCTCCTCTGAGGACCCTGCCAGGCGTCTTTGACCTCCCTGGGGTCCCACAGGTGCTGCTGTCAGTTCCTCACCTCTTCGGGGGAGATCTTCTCTGAACCTGAGTTCAGGGCTTCCCCCAAACTTGGCACTTTCATAAGGATGCAAGCCTTCTGGATTTTGAAGAATGAATTTCCAGGGGGTGGAATGGCAGATTCGCCTTTCAGGTGACAGAGAAGCTGTCTGGAGGTACACTCCACTGTCTCTCGGAGCCTGCTTCCTCTTCCTGGAGGAGCCAGGCTTCTGTCTCAGATACCCAGTGCTTTCTGGGGGAACTAGTCAGCAGAGATGGGGAGGTGCTCAGGCTCTGCTGCTTTAAGTTGCCCGCCAAGGGCACTCAGCACCTTCCTGGCTGGCCCTGCCCCCACCCCTTCTTCCCAGGTCTTCCATAGCCCTGGGTCCCCGTGCTCAGAGCACTCAGTGCAGGCTTGTCCTGGCTCACACTGGAAGCTTTTTCAGAGGCCTTTGCTTGTGTTGGGTCTGGACCTCCCTCTGACTGGGGCAAGTTTCTTGGGTGCTCCTAGAGCTCTCTGTCCTTCCCTTTGCTGTATTCATATGTCGTATATGTCCTCTTCTCCCAGGGGCTGCGAGTGCCTTCAGGGCAGGAGCGGTCTTTCTCATTTTATATCCCTAGTATCTGTTATAGTGTCCAACCCATTATAAACACACGTGGAAAGTATTGAGAGAAAGAGAGGCAGAGAGAGAGGAGAGACAAAGGAGGAGGAAGAGGAAGAGGAGGGAGAGGAGGGAGAAAGGAGGGAGGGAAGAGGAAGAGAAGGGGAGGAGAGGAAGGAAGAAATTATGGGTTAGTCACCTAGTTTCTGCTATTTCCAATTAGTGTAATAAGTAATCGTCAACAGAGTTCTAAAAGAAAGCTCGTGGTATAGGCATCCCTATGGATTTGAGTTTCCATCCAGAGGGCTGGTGGGTCCTGGATTCTCTGGAGAACTGGGCCACTTGTCTTTTGGCCATGATGGCCCTCTCTTATAGATAATTAAGCCAGGGCTTTTCCTTCCATCTCCTTGATCCCTTATTTTCAGGAAGTACTCCAATCTTAAGCCCCCTTTTGAAGTTGGATATTGTTGGTCTTTTACATTTAGCCTTTATCTGCAACCAGTTGGTGTCTGGTAATTGCAAATTATTTGAACAAGAGGCAAATTGTTATAGCAAGAATCTAAAAAGGTCAGGGAGTTGTGTCTAAGAAAATGAAGCTACAGGATGGAAGAAACTTTCCAAAGTATTAATTCAAGACAACAGCTAGGCCCTACATTACTGAGGCCAGAGAAGTATCTGGTTTTCCGTCCCTGGTCCTTCTGCAAAGAGCAGGGAGGGGTGGAGCTTCCAGGCATGAGTGGTGTGAGTGGCGCAGGTGTGTGTGTGTGTGTGTGTGAACAAGATTCAGCCAGAGCTAATATTCAGCTAGACCATGGTTAGGTCCAGCTTCAAATCGGAGTGCTCAGTACCCAGGCTGCACTAATTATTACACTTAATCCCCTTCTCCAAAGCTGTGAGCCTTCATTCTGTGTATTTGCTGATGGAGGCAAAGGGAGAAGCCCCAGGCCCTGAGCTCCTGAAGCAAGAAGGCGCCTCTCCTCTCTTTTTTTTCATTTTTTAAAAAAAGATTTTATTTATTTGACAGAGATCACAAGTAGGCAGAGAAGCAGGCAGAGAGAGGAGGAAGCAGACTCCCTGCTGGGCAAAGAACCCGATTCGGGGCTCAATCCCAGGACCCTGGGATCATGACCTGAGCTGAAGGCAGAGGCTTTAACCCACTGAGCCACCCAGGCGCCCCTCTTTTTTTCATTTTGACCACACAGTGTATATTAAAGTCTAGGCAATTTCCAACAAAAGAATGACATTTTTTTATCTTGCTCTTTAGGTGAATCTGGAGGTTTAGTCTACACCTCATTCATTCAGGAACAAGGCTGATGAAAGTTTTGCATCCAGTTGGGTAGGTGAAGCCAGATGCCCCTTACTCTCCATTCATGTCCTGGGGAATTATTTCCCCTGGAGTCCCTGGAAGGGGGAAGTGCCTGATGGAGGGGATATCTTTTTGCGGTGAGGAGTTTCCCCAGAAGAGGAGGCCAGCAACCATGAGCACACTGGGGTATGGTTGTCTTCGAGCATCTTGATCTCATTCAAATGCCCAAGAAGTGAGATGCTGAGAAGATGCCAAACACAGGATAGCATGTGGAGGCTGTCTCCTACCCCCTCATCGAGAGGCCCCCTCCTGCACCTGCGATTCTCTAAGGAGAACAGGAGAGATTTCCAGATTACCTACCCCCTTTAGATTCACTGCAGGAAAGATGAAGGGCACAGTGGAATTTGGCTCTTACTCAAAGTGCCCTGCTCACCAGGCCAGCCAAGGAATAGTCCATAATTTGGGTCCCTTCAGCCTTTTCTGGAGGTCCTCTTAGTCCCCTGGAGCAACCTCTGCCCATAGGGACTGGGCCAACAGAACCCCCATTCACTCCTTCCCCCCACCCAAAAGGTGCCAGCACCCCCAGGAGCTGGCTGCTGAGAAGTCTACCACCCAGGGCCATGCTCATCTCTGCCACCTCTTGTCGCAGTTGTCCCCCCTGTGACGACTGCTTGCCCCAAGCTCAGAGTCAGAGAGGACAGCATGTCTGGAGATGAGGGGGAGGCTCCCATGGCCACTCACTTGTTGCGACCAGAGGGCCAGCACACAAACTAGGCAACAGGAGTTCCCCCATTGCCCCAGACCTCTTCCGGGGCAGCTTTTCCTCTCTCATTCCTCCCCTTTCCTTTCTTTCTTTTCCTGTCATTCTTTGCCCCTCCCTTTAACTTTCTCTTTTATTTTTAAGGTCCTCACCATTGTCCCCCACTGTCCCCCTGAAACTTCTTCCTTCCCTGTGGAGTCAGCTCTGTCCTTGGGTCATGCCGTCCCTGAGAAGGAAGGTTATCCCCTGCCCGCCTTCCTTCACCT